>JAWPHD010021990.1:0-26544 GCA_037043455.1 Cyrtodaria siliqua
GCCTTCATGTTGATTCAGCGTGGACAATTTGTACCACAACACCGCGGTGGGCAAATATATGAATGACGTCACTCTGCAATTTTGATTCAAATTTTGAAATGGTTCGACCGTTTCTACTTCAATGTGATCAATAGTGCATGCATTTAGGTACAAAGAGGTAATTGATAAAGTATTGCTAAACAAATGACACCACTGACATGTTAATTTGACAGTTCTGTTTCTGTTAACGATTAATGATATGCCTCTTTATACTGGGGGAAATGAAACAGATTTATATGCAGACGACACAACCATTCATACGGCAGATAACGCTATTTTGTCATTGAAACTCGACTCCAAGCAAGTGTAAATGCACGCTAACCTGTTTAACCCGGTCCTGACATGTTATTTCATTTGTGTTTATCATTGCATTGCAATTAGAAGGCGTGTATTTCCAACAGTATTTCTTGCATTTATAAGTATCATTTCAAACAATATGACTTCAAACATATAGACTGATATAGAGAAACAACAATACAAGCAGAGATGAACCAAACGGTAGGGCCTGATTGTTTGGGGGAGAGTTATCAAGGGAAACAAATCCCTGCTGTTCCTCGGTGAAACTCTTGATACTCGCCCACAACGAAAATGAGAGACCTACATAACTAGAGAGGAAATATTGCAAATTATGCAACCAGTAACGTAGCTACCTATTAGGCCAAAAGGCCCGGGCGTGCACATAATTTTCACGAGCATGGTTGAAAAATATAATAATGAAATAATAGTGTATAAACTTGTTGAATTTTGAAGTATGATTTTTCTTAAATTTATGTCTAAATATACGCCAAAACGCACCAAAGACGTCCTACGTTTTCAAAATTTTCCGGGGAAGCATGCCCACCAGAAATAATCGAGTCTGCACACCAAAAAAAGTGTAGCTAAGCACCTGGCAATGTTCGTAATACAATCGATTTTGAGTGAACAGTTTTCGGATAATCACTTGTTTATTTAACCACAAACATATAATGAATTAACATTTAAACTACATTCACTGAGAAAGGTCACTGATACTGAATACAAATTATGTTACGTAAATTACGCAAGTGTTAGTGGAGTCAGACTTACGGACTGTGACATATTTTTGAAGTATGCATACTAAAAATATACACATTTCAATACAATAGAGTAATTATACCCATATCGACTTTCCACCAGGAACAGTCAATATATAGAAGTATTTCCACAGGTTTGCAATTACGATAGAAAGATAACGAGAAGAAGAGATATCGTTATTCGGCAGCTGATCCTTATATGGGTTTTGTATCTTTCTATGGTTAATAGACTGCGATGTAGTTGGCGATAAGCATGCTTCACAACTTGAATTCCTAGAGAACTCGTCTAAAAAACTTGAATGGTATAAATATATATATATTGGAACGTTCAAAGGTTACCGTTTCGCCTGTGAATTTGACGTTTTCGTAGATCAGTCTACTCAGTGTAGAATGCGGCAATGTTTCCGGGATCTTTATGTGTCCAGGATGTCGTAAGTGTAACTGAATGAAATCGCAAGTATTGGAATGGAATAAGTGCCACTCTTTAAAAGTATTTCCATGAAATGTATTGAATTCATGAGTATATAACGACAAGTTATATCGGTTTTATTTATAATGCCAAAAAGAAGCGAAAAAGAAGCAAATCAGCTTGTCCACACTGCCACTTAAAATCATTTATTAGAAAATTAAATTCTGATGAAGGCTTTTTTTTAACTACCCTCAAGGATTATTTCAAAAGACCTTGGCCAAGTTTCACAGTGAACGCTATTGACGCATTCATTGCGTAGTTATTGCTTTTGATAAACACAACAACGCTTATTTCAGCTTGATAACTCTCAGAGTTTCATTAATTATACAAACATTGTTTGCATTCCTATCAATTCACGGGCCCACAATCATGTTTATTTACTTATCGGCAGCTTTTTTACGCTTGCGTAAAACATTGCTTGTAGTATGTGTACACACTGTCTCTACTTCTCTCTATCCTTCTGTACAATCGTAATGCAAGCATGTGTGTATTTCTACACCAATTTACTAAAGAGTGTGCAAATGCGATTGGACGTTTATTTAAACAGCAAATAAATCGTAAGAGAAACTCGTATGCATTGACGGAACTAAGAATAGCAATTAAGCTAAAAAATGAAAGTTAACAGTCGAGATATTGGACAACATAATTTGTCAATCAAGGCCATAATTAAAAATATGTTTGATTGAACGAACGCGACAGGTCCAAAAAATTGGCCCCACTCCAAACTGTTTTTCTGTAAAAAATATGATTATTATTTTGTTTAGTCGTATCCTGTCGGACCCGCATTTTATTTAGTCCCTCATTGTAGAAAAAACAATTCCTACCTGCCTACCCTTCGGAAAATCTAAGGTCAGGTTTGGCAAGCCAAGATATTTTTAAATGTGGCCAAATGGGCTAGTGTTCTTTATTATTGTTTAAATACTATTGTGTATGTTTTTCTTTGGAATAGGACAATTCGATTATGTCATTAGTACGAAGGAGGTGGCATTCCATCCTTACTTTCCACATTGCCAGGATATGCTGGTGGTTCTCCTCGGAATGACGTTTGTGGGCCAGGAGGCGGGTGTTGTGAAGAACCCGGATATGGGTTGTACGTCATTTGTTGGCCGGGTGGCACTGAAAAGAAGTTTTAACAGATTTTTAACAGAGCTCAATGCATTTGAATACGTTTTTACGTCCATTGACACATACGTTTTTGGTTACGAACACCTTAAGCAATATTTATACAATTCCGATGTTTAGTACTGCTAGCTATTGTATTTCATGTAATAAATTTCCAAAAACAAATTCCATTTTCAGTCATATTTGTTATATTGGGTATATCTTCCCTTTTTTTCTATTTAACTATTCCATAAATGCTCTTTTACAAGTTCGAGTGGTCATCTTTGGCACCATCTAGAATTTCTTGGATGCCATGTCTAAATCTAATCTACACGTCATGACGAACATTAGTTCTTCATAACAATACTTCGCATTTTGTATATTTCACGTTTTTTGTAATGTTTTTTGGATTGTTCATGGTTTTTTTTGTGTTTTTTTGGTCAAAACGCGAATTAAGTCTTTCACTTTATGCGTCTCCGTGGCCGCGTGGTTAACGACGTTGCGTTGTCAACTATCTCGCCTCTCACCGCTGCTGGTTCGAATTCCACTGAGAGCTCGACTTGTACGTGAGGAAGTGTCGATTCTTACGGATGGTGGTAGGTGTACAGTACTTGGTCTACATAGAAAAAGTGGTTGGTCTGCCTCCACCACAAAAAAAATCGACCGTCAAATATAACCTTACATGTGTTGAAAAGAACGTAAAACACCATACACACAAACAAACTAACAAACAAACAAATCTTTTACTTTATGCCCATAAACACGTAGCACGGATCGGCATACAATCCAAGTGAGAGTAACATTTTACACGTGAACATGATTTGCGTGGAATTCCTGTGCAAGCAATAAATTTAATCATTAATTGATCAATTTCAACGTACATTGCTTCCTAACTTGTCAGTAAGCGTGTATTTTAAATTCAAGGTTATATGTGCGTGCGTGAATAATTTACACATTTTTCAAAAGACGAAATTTATAACGTTGACCAATAAATAATTTCGTCATGAGAGATGCGGGTTTCGGTTTAACTTTCGTTTTGAAAAACAAAGCACCGAACAGCGTAGTTTGTATGTATTTTTAGCAGAGTTAATGGCCTTTCTTGACATATACATTTTAATATTCCCTAGCAAATATTTTGCCTGAAATTCTACAGTTTCAGCCAACTCCACATACAAACACATTAAAAAAGCACTTATTTAATTCCCAACTCTTCACTTCGCAAAAATGATCATGTATCAAGTTGCGAGTTGGGGGTGGAGAGATAAAAAAATAATAAAAAAATGTGTTTTTTCTAGTATTTGAACTGCATTTTATACGTTAAAAGAAAGGTCTGGTATTATATGTAACACTCACTTGCGGGATTGCTAAAGTTTGTCGTCTGCCACGTTGGTGCGTAAGGAGTATATCCTGGCGGCTGCTGAGGTGCCATCCCATAACCATATGGATGGCTTGTCATTCCTTGATGGTTCGCTGTGAGATAGATTATACAGTAATTCAACAACAACAACAACAACAACAACAACAACAACATCAACTAATACTACTACTAATAATAATTAATAGTCGTTGTCTAAAAATATAATTATAAATGAATAAATACGTAAGTAAATAAGTAAAAGAAATACACGTGTAAAATAAAAATCTATTTCTGAGAAGTGTAACAGATGCCGACACTCAAATTTGAAAACCCGGGCAGAACGTTTATAACACGAGCAAAAGGAAACATAAAAAAATAATGTTTCAGACTTACTTGCTATTGTGGTTATATTTGTGTTTGTGTTAGTGGGCTGGATCACATGTCCTAATCGTTTACCCTTGCCCATGCAAAAACAGACGATGACAACGAGAATGCTGACTAGTGCCAGGGATCCGACCACACATCCGACGATCAGGCCAATATCAAAGCTGAAACACATGAATAAGCAACACTGAGACAGATAATGCCAAGACAAATCTCGCAAATAATCAAAGTAGCCAAGTTCGCATGCGATTTGAGACTTTTGCCTAGCAATCGCAAAATAAAACTTGTTACAGATATTTCCTGCGAGATTCGAAACTATTAACTATACTGCATACTTCAGATGCGGGTACATGATTTGAATTTGAAGGGTGATATTCATATTAAAATCGGAATTGAATGCTGTTTCACGTCATTTATAGCCGTACCATAGAGAGGGAAGGTGGCAACGGTGAGGGTGAACTATTGAGAGGAGAAAAGCTTGAACAAAGGATGTCTTGGGTTACTGATTAACTTTGTTGTATTTTCAGTTAATTCTTTAAATCAAATGATGTACAACTGTGTACTAGGCGTGCTTCACCATAACATCCGGCAATCATGGTTACAAATATGATTGTTAGATTTTAGGCGGCGCCGAGGACGGGCAATGGTTGAAGACGATTGCATGCCTTCCATGACAACGCAATGTTTATATTTAGTATGCATCTGAGAACCATTGTCTTAGTATAGGAATACAGTATACTTATTCGTAGTTGCGAGAATACATGATCTTATGGTGTGTCCCTACCATAGCGCTACGATGCGACCCCTTTATGGAGTACGTAGAAATCCGGATCGACAACATCTGCACTTTCCTGGAGAGATTTAGGAAGACATCATGCAATTCCTGCATAAACAACCGCCGTATTTCAATAGGCTAAACCTTAATTACCACAAGTGCATGCATAAAGCTCAACAAAGAGCCAATATTCATACCATAAGATACAATTTTCGCAGCCTATTCGAGCCTAAGCCCGTAGCCTAGCTAGGTGTATTAAGTTGGTAAGAAGTCCTAAGAAAATGTTTCATATTTGCAAACTGGCATGCTTTGAAGATCATTGCCTTGGGATAGGTGTGATTTCTAGGAAACACAAAGTCTATAATGTCTGTTGTTGTAGGGACTTGGTAGGTATAGTTTTATCTTAACGATTATAATGACTTGGGAATGAAAATTCTACGTCGTTAAAAAGGACGAAATTGTTACCGGTCGCATCACTAATCAAGCGCTTGCAGTGCGCGTCCAATCCCTGTCAGGGTTGTCTAATTGCAGCCGATTGTACCGACAGGCCTGTTGATTTATCAGTTCATTTAAGTAAGGTTTATGCATGCCATATATGAATACTATTTGATATAACAAAACACATAATCACAGAAAAAGTTAAATAGCCAACAGAGTAGAATAGTTTTCTTTTTACTTACGAGCAACATTCGTCGTAGAAGGTTTCTTTGCAGCATCCCCAGGTACAATACTGGTAATCAAAGGCATTGGTGTAACAGTAGCTGCCTGCATCCACCACACCTGACAATATGGAATGAATATTGAATGTTGTTTAAAGCCTTATCAACACAGTAAAGGTTATTTTGAGTCGCCCCAGAGAGAGGTCACGGATACATATGCATCCGCAAACCTGCCCTACTCTAACTGACATATAGATTCCTAGGAGGGTGCCATATTCTGTGCTCTGACAAACATAGGTCAAAACTGTATGCTTGTAGGATTTTAGTGATGGCGCTGCCAACCCTTCCATCCCACTGGATCGGTTCAACATATACCTTGGAGATCGTGCTCGCTAGCATGCACTTTTACCTTGGAGATCTTGCTCGCTAGCATGCACCTTTATAGAAACAAACACACCTGCTTACCGGGTTTCGAAACTAGCCAATGCAGTTATAACGAACAATGAACTTTCCTCGATATTTACTGTATTTGTAATCGACTATCTCGATAAATGTCATAAACGTTGGAGTTTGCCGTCGGTATTATTTTCTCTGTATGTGTGTGTTCGCATTCTGGCGGTATCATAATGTCGACGCTAGACGGCGCAAAACATCGCCATGCAAATTCAGTTTAAATTAATAGAAAATGCTTTTTAAGAATATCTGGATTAACTTGTATAACATAAGCGCAGAGGTTCAGACTTCCCACTTCTTGATTCTTTATATATCACCTGTCCGTTTGTCTACTTCCTGAAATCCTTTGTTCCCTAATAAAGTCATAATATTTGTTAAAGTTATACTTAGACAAAACTGGTTTAGTCACATTTCCTTCCAAAACATCTTACTAGATGCCATGTAATACTCATTTAATTGTCAAAATATAAACAGATAGATAATTCAGTAGCTAATAAAAAAATACATTTCGAACAAAATACAGCCTTACATAAATACATAATAAGGTTTCATAGAAATGAAGTGATGAACATTATATACTAGTACATACACAATGTTAACGCTGTTGATCTACCACGTGCCTCTTTGTTTCAGTTTGAGTGGTTAGTTAAAGGAAATGTCCCTTACCAAATCTACATGTATAAGCATTTACAAGCAGCCTTATGTGCAGCGTGTATGCAGCTTATATGGACAATTTCCTCATCGTGAAATACGTTGAATCATCGGACATTCCCTTCAGGTCAGTGAGATGACCTTTCAATGGAAATGACTTGGTTTAACAACAGGATTTGGATTTATTCAGTACAATTCTCAACTAGGATAGAAGTTGCATTTATAATGGTTACAGTACCCTATTGCAAAAGACAATCTGATTGGCTGAAAAAGTATATGGAAACCCCATGTCTAATGCATACATAGGCCTTGTTTTGCTTGGATGAGAGACTAGGTGGGAAATTCTTGTGATTCCTTGAATTTGTTATTTATTTCTGATTATTATTTAAAGCAGGTTTCATCCATGATTTTGTTCTATGATATGGCATGGTCAAAAAGAACGTGTGTGATTTTCATAAATTTGTTTGGGGATTTCTTCAAATTGTAGGGTCATGACCTTCGGACACATAAAATGGCATTAAAAATAGGTCGTCGCCTAAAAAGAAGTTCTCTTTTACATGTATCTAAGTTGCAGCTGTGCAGCAGGGTAAACAAAAAAGCCTGTTTTTTTTGTTTACATGTCATGTCAGATGGGAAAACATTAAACAGTAAGTCTATGGAAAATGCAATAGTGGTCTATGACCTAATGCTACGAAATTTTATTGTCAACATGTAAAAATGTCAAAATAGGACACTGTCCGTAAGTAAGCAGATATTTAGCATAGCCAAATAACTGTCTGATTTTTATTCAGTGAAATTTATACATGAACACATGAGCATAGACCCAGATAAGTCGGTAGTAATACATGTGTCAGTTTGAAAAAAAAGAGAAAGTTTTATTTATTATTTTTAAACAATGTGGGACCCACAATATTTAGGTTGTGCTGATCATGTGACATCCATTAGCGCATTAGGTTTTCTATACAGTATGTCTTACGTAATACACCTGGGCCCGTATTCATAAAGAAACTTAAGTGGAACATATTACTTAAGTCAAAATTTAAGATTTTTACATATTTTTAGATATCCTTATTAAACTCTCAGGGTCACTACAAACCATCTATTTTAAGATAAATATTTAGCTGTAGGTTTTATTTATCCATAACCTTATAAGCAACATTAAGAAAACGTCTTAAATCGATAGAAAAGGGTGTGTTTTTGTTTTTATAAAAGATAGGCCTATTGCTAAAAATCTTTATGAATACGGGCCCTGTCCCGTTTAGCTCAGTTGGGAGCGAGCTCCACTATTTCGATGTTCAACTATTATTACCCGCGAGTGTAATTTTAGTGTGGGTTACGAGTTCAACCCCACGAAGCGGTTCTTCATTTTTTTTTTATTCCGTCAAACAATCTTGATATCCGTCAAAAATCTTAATTTATTTAGTAAATATTCAATTATGGTTGGTGTGTTATGCTTGTTAACGTAATTATTTTGTGTTTTATAAGCTTAAAGTTACGGACATTGTCCCTTTAAAGGAATACACATAACATATTGTGACAAACATAACAAGAAAAGTATAACGCATGCGTTATATGAACGCATGCGTTATATGTAGACGATTTTTAATAATGGGTTAGTTTGTGGAGACTTTGTTCAAAAAACATACCTGTAGTCGTCGATATGGAGATAACAGGAAGGTAAAGTAAAGAATTAAAAGATACTGTATGAATACAGATACGTTTTTATTTGGTCTTAGGTATACATTAGTACACATGTTAAAGGGAACATATTCAAATATTTTCAATTAAACGATTTACACCTGAGCTATTACAAAGGAAATTTCAGTGACCATGCTACAATATAATACAAAAGTCATATTTACTTAATTTTACAAGTGATTATCATATGGGCCCTATTTATGTTCATGATTTAGTTATATTCAGGCTCAAAACCGCTTCGGGTAGCCGTTAAGGCAATCAATTTTGCATTTTAAATGAATTACAAGTGATCTTATAGAAAATATTTAATTTCTTTACTTCATTATAATACTCAAATATAAATGGGTACCGAAATGTCTAGGGTAAAAATTAAAATAGATGCCGAAATGGTTTGATGCCGAAACGTCTAGGTGCCGATTCGTGTAGGCGTCGAAATGGTTTGGTGCCGAAACGTTTTGAATCGATCTTGATCACACAGACGCAAAAACTTGAGAATTGTCTGCATTTATTAATAAGCATTTTTCACGTACTGATCATTGGGACCCTGCTTTAATTAGACTAATATACTATATACACAACAGTTTTCGTCTAGAAAATTAAATTCATTTGTAGCATGGTCACTGAAAATTCTCTTTGTAATAGCACAGGTGTAAATCGGTTAGTTGAAAATAACACCTGTCAGAATTTATGGTGTACTACAACTACCAGTTATTGGAAGTTAGAGTATGGATGGACATGCTACAAAACAAATAGAGTATGGTTTCATCTCGTTGGGTAATTTAAACACCTCGATGGGCTACGCCCATCCCGATGTTTAAATTAACCAACTCATTGAGACCATACTCTAGCTATAACTTAGTGATTTGGTGAATGATGTATTAGAACTTTTAAATGAGGAAAATAGTTGGTTGTATGTGTAAACATTTGAAACGTTCGTATCACATCTGTTTAGGATGCTGGTGTCAACAGAAAACATAGCACAGGGGATTATTAGTTGGTAAGTACACTTGATGAATTGTTTCTATATTAACCCGTTATTCGTTTACAAAAAGAAATCCCCTTATAAGGATTGTATTCGTATTAACTCTATTTTTATTTATGATTTAAACATTTTTTATTGCCAATCATTTTTACATACAGAATAATATCCACATATATACAATAGAAATATTATAATGATAAAAGGGTCGGGTAACACGTTCTACCAACATTAGCTTAAACCCTTCCCAGTTAACATCTTGAATTTGCAAATGCATATAGCTGAGTGGGTTTATTTATTAAATGTATGTGTTGGTATTATTATGTAAATACATTTATTAATTAACTAAATTATATGAGCCGTGTTTTACTAGACACTCTACACATAATACGATGCAAACTCGGCCAATATGAACCGGAAGTCGGCCAATATGAAAAAAAAAACAAGGTCACTATGAAGAAACTCGCCGCCAATACGAGCCTAAGTAACGTCATTCACGTTAAGTGACGTCATTAATTAACGCTCGCTTATCAACTTATAAACTAATTTAATTAACGCTACTAGAAATAAACGCAAATCATGTTATTGAAATAAAATTCTACTGTTGTGGAAGTTAATTGATAAAATTGTCATTAATTAATTGTTTTCATATTGTCCGAGTTATTGGTCCTCGGACTGTCATAATGGCCCGCGGCTTTCAATAGCTGGGCCAATATGAATACACTTAATAACATCACCATATTAAATACGGTATTAAAGCGCAAACATCGTGCCTGAGGAATTAATATTTCTGTCTCCTAATTATGGAGCCAGTTCATACCTCTGAAACAAGTCCATTAAATCACATATGATATCACCATGTGACTGATTCTCAGACAGGATATGTTCTGTCTATCCTCAAACGTATGTTAAAGAGCCAGGTAAATCCATTCGATAGTATATATTCCTGACTTTTATTATTTAATCATAATTTAATATTTTCAGATTGGAAAAAAAAACAGAAGAGAAATAGACCAGAAAAAGCCAACAAGAAATAAATAAATTTACGGAAAACAAACTGACTGCTATATTGATGTTATTTTGTGTTTAATTTAGATCAACTGATGATATAATATTAATAATTAGAAGAGAAATAGACCAGAAGAAGCCAACAAGAAAGAATCGGAAAACAAACTGACTGCTATATTTGATGTTATTTTGTGTTTAATTTAGATCAACTGATAATATAATATTAATAATTTAAATTAATAAGATTTCTTATGACGTTTCATTTTACCCATTGTTAACATTATGCTGGCTTAAATTTGACCTTCTAGTGGAATATATGTCACTTATATGTCACTTATAATTGGCAAACATGTCGCTTCTAAGTTTTACATTTAGGCCACTTATATTTCACATATATATAAATCACTTATAAGTCGCATATAAGTCACTTATAAGTGACAGGGTACTTGGCATATAAGAGGCTTATAAGTGAGATATGATTTACATCTCATTTGCATTTAAAATCAGTATATGTGGCTTATATGTTACTTACATTTATCGTTTGTAAGGGGTAGCGACACAGCCAACAAATATTTATTCTGAAAAGGGTGATGAAAAAAACACAAAAAAAACAAACAGATATGATCAATTGAAGGTTCTGTTGAAACGGATATGGAAGCCGCCATTTTGAGAGCTATGACATCCTTGTTCTTAATGACCATATTTGGAACGTTTATAAATAGGACCATTTACTTGTTTATAGGAAACACATAACAGCAACTGTATGAAAAATACTTAATGGTAATAATGCTTTATATGACCAGTAAAGGAGATTGCATTCATTTACAGTGATTTTATTTGTTTTAAATGATATGTATTACTATTCCACTTATTCCATATATGGTTATTTGGAACTATGACGTCATAGTTCTCCGCCCAACAACCTTCTAATGGTCATATATATGTTTGTTTATCATCCGGTTTTGATAATACTTTCACTTATATACTTTTACTTATTTCCAAGTGTTTCAGAACGCTCATTAATAGGGCTTGTTGGGGTGTGTGCCTACATTCCCTTTAAATGTACTCAATACGTATATTGTTATATGCATTTGTAAAAAAACGCGAATAAATACAAGATATTCGGCGTATATGTTTAATACTTCACTTACGAGAATCGAAAATATATCAAATAAATTATTCTTTTTTTTTATTTCATAGTATACCCACGTTATTGAACTGTGACAATATACAAAACTAAATCATATACACACGTCAAAACAGTATTTTCCTTACCTAAAAATCCAACAGAAAGGCAAAGTTCCACCAGAAAAGTCATCATTCCTTGTCACAGAAACACCATTACTGATAATTATAGTGTTCACACTGTATCCTTAACAAACACACACACACACGTAGGTGGCAAGTATGTTTTCACAAATTACATCAATAAAGCATTCAGTACAAGATCAATATGAAATTATGGTTTCATTCAGCTTCGCAGCGTTCATGTTTTTCTTTAATGTCACGTGGATAAATGTCTTTATTGACATTTCAATATAGGGTATTTCAAATACAGACGTATAATCAATTAATAGATTATATTTTCTATTACGTTTAAGTGTTGATTTATATATTAAGGTAAATATATTCCAGAAAGTAAATACTTGCATGTAAATATCAAATAGAGAAGTGTGTCAGTTTTACTGTATTGTTTGTGTGTTTGTTTGAATGGTGTTTTACGTCATTTTTATCGTATGTTTATAGGTTATTAGATTTGTATTGGGATATATGCACGAGTTCTTTTGAGTCTAAATATTGCGCGACTTTAGGAGCGCAATATTTATGCGCAAAAGACGAGTGCATATATTCCAATATAAATCTAATAACCTTTTTAATGCATACGCATATTTAAATTAGAGAGAATAAAATAGGTTGTAACATTTAATTTTCACCAAAAACATTTATTTGAAACAAACCTATTGTCATTACATAATGGGAATTTTCACAATAAAATCAACATTGTTTATATCACGTGGCATACTTTCTTTGACATGAACAGAAAAGTGCACCAATCACGAACTTGTACACATTACACACTCAATATGACTTTACTACACGTCAATATGGGCGAATTTTGACGTTTCCTCTTACATTGAAAGTAAACGGAGCTTGTAAATGCGTATGCAATAATAGGCCATTTTCCCCATTTTTCCTGGGTAGAACCAATACTGTATACCTCTTGCCATCCGTAAGAATCGACAACGTCTCACTTGACAAGTCGATTTCCCAGTGGAATTCGAACTCGATCTAACTGCGTAGTGTCAAATGATAATAAAGATGTCGCCCTCCAGAGAGAGCATTTTGTGTCATGAATGTATAAAAAGACTTTAATATGAACCGTTTCTTATTTCAGATATCAATTTAAATATTGCTTTATCTATGTAATGCAATTATGAGATGGTGACTAGAAAGCCAAGTTAGGCTGGGTACAATCCAAGTTTGCTCAATGTTGCTTAGATATGCTTTATATATTTAAATTGTATGCTACCTATATGTCCTATATATGTAATATTCTGTATATTTGTCACTGAAATAAATAAATATACATACAAATTGTAGTATCCTTACCATATGTACATGTTGTACAGCTACAACTTCGTAGAAGAGCGGTGGTTATAAAGGATCTTACATGAGTACTCATTCATTATTGAATTTATTAAACGAGTTGGCAAAATGATATAATGCGGGGTTCTTGCCGAGCATTATATCATTTTTGCTAACGAGTTTAATAAATTCAATAATGAATGAGAACAAATGTTAGATTCTACGTCATGCACGTCACGTTAATGTACGTTTTCTGACGAAATGACGTAATGTGACGTTATAAGTTATGTAATACATAGAATGAATGGTGTTTTACGGCATCGACGTGCCGTAAAACACCATTCATTCATTCATTTATTCTATAAATTACATAACTTATAACGTCACATTACGTCAGAAAACGTACATTAAGGCTGCGTACAGCTAAATATAGCCTGGATTAAGCCCCGCCTGTTATTGTGTACGATTCAGTACAGAAGTGAAAGTTCACAGAGGTCAGCAGATATAACTTTGAAATATTCAATATGCATTTTCAGGAAGTATAAAATATAGGTAAAATAATCCCCATCAGCTAGGATCATTAAATTAAATTAAAAAAAAAATGTTCATGTTTTTGAAAGTTTAACATCCATTGAAATTGCATGTCAATATTCAGTGCGGATTCAATAGTGTTTGTAAACACAGACATGTGCAGAGAGGTTAGGCTGGAAAAGTTGTCTTTTTCACACTTTCAAAGGCTTTGTGATGGAAATATCTATGAAATAAGGTAATTTAAAGAAATTTCAGATATTAGCTGACAGGTGCCACAGGAGGTCTATGGGAAAGTATTTAGTTTTCTGTAACCGTAACGTGACGTCCATGACTTCATTAACGTTGTGTTATACCACTGGTGGAATATCGAAAATATTGAATGGTGTTATTACACTCCCACATGTTATGTGATAAAAGTATTTATAAAACGATTTCGGACTCTTCTTCAGCATGTTACGTCCATTTCATCTCGGAACAACTTTGTATGATCGCGGAACCTAGTGCCTGCAAGTGTTTCTTGATGATTTCTGCTACACTGTTTTTCCACATAATTTGGGGTAAAAAGTTTCAAACACTCAAAAGTAAAGCTTTAACAAACTATCTAAATATGGAATCTCTCGTTTAATTCCCCCATCCTTTAGTTTTAATATAAAATTCAAATGTTCTTCTCGCAAATTGTATAGCTATAAGGTTTTTGTTCCATTCAAATTTAAGGAGCTCTCACTAAAAATTGGACTAAGATGTACGTGTCAAATTCTAATAACAGAAAATGTTTTTATTTTTAAATTCCAAATTAATAATTTGTTTTAAAACAAAACAAATGATTTAAAGACTTTGCATATCTCTTATAAAGTACATGCGTACCCATACGTTGGTACACAGACCTAATAACAATTTATTAATATGTCTGTGGTTGGTATCGACGGATGCTTCAACATAAGTTTATGAAAACTAACATGTTTTAGTTTGTATTCATGAACAAATAGCCGCGTCACTACATGTTCTTTTGTCAACGCGAATAAACCATTTTAATTGTTTATGTTATTGCAAATATTTTCGTAGCCGATATTAAACATTTATTTTAGCTGGAATTGAGTTATCAGACAAGTCATAGACATCGATACCATGATGTCTATGGAGAAGTTGTTTCCATGTTGGTATTTAATACGAACACCACCTTATGAATAATGTTTATAATTCAGTCATGCTAATATTGATATAGGGTGAAAATTAGATTTGTTTTTGATCGTGCTTAAATATGAACAAATAATTTATTATGAACACTATTGTATTTACGAACCTGTTGGAATCTGCACGTTATAAACATATAGTATTTTATAAACACAAACAACGGAGACATTTCCATGAAATATTTTTAATGAATATAATTGTTAGGGGAAATAAGGATATTGGTTAAAGAGACACACGGTAAGTTTAAAAATTGCACCTAAAAGTATTAATACAGTATCATTTTAACTTTAAATCTGCTTACATATAAAGTTTAAATTCATTTAACTTCCTTGTTATATCTTAGCTCTAAATATTTTGTTGGTGCAATATTATCAGAATTAGTAATATGCAAACACAGTTTGCTCTGAACTTCTCATATATACTCTATTAATAATGATTGTACATGGAAGTTGTATACAATAACTAAGCTTAAGGTTGCCGTAATCTAAGTCCCTTTAAGATCGTCTCTGATTGAATTGCACGAATTAACCAAAAACTATCACAGATAGTGTCACTAGAGTAGGCGTCAATGATCACTAAAGCAGTGGTCACTAGAGTAGGCGCCAATGATCACTAAAGCAGTGGTCACTAGAGTAGGCGCCAATGATCACTAAAGCAGTGGTCACTAGAGTAGGCGCCAATGATCACTAAAGCAGTGTAGAGGGTTTGACATGTACGGTATAAAGAGTTCAACGTCTGACATTGGGTGGTTAAAGGCTGAGCCGAATTGTATACTTACTATATATGTTGGTACCGGTTAAAACAAAGATGCCCGCCATGAAATATCTTTTCAAAATTGTCAAAGCTCATTAAGGGACACTATTATGACATGCAATAATTACGTGGTCCGAGTATTAACTTTCATATCCCATCCAACCTCGTCTCCAAGAAGGGAAAACGGGGCTGGCTGGGGTATGAAATAAAACCTTAACTTCGGCTTAAACAGTTTTCATATTTTAAAATTAAAACATTCAATAGGTAATTTTTAACAGGTTTTCGCATTTTTTTCAGTAAAAAATGTTTTTGAACGTATTTTATTGTCTAAATATCCGTTAATTAATCCTGCTAATGTAAGCTTTCAAATTGCTTAATGGAATTAAGGCGAGATCACGTAATGTTTAACAAACGCATTGAAAGGAGAAAAAACAACACATCCTATTGAATATAACAATGTCAGCAACCCTAGCTTTGTGTATCCTGTCTTCACTGTGTTCATGTACTAACTGGAAGTTAAACAATACAGGTAAACTAGTTCAATGTTCAACAATAAAGCTTCTGTCGCTATTATAAACAGTTTGTCTTGTGGTTGGCTCTGTGCCATTTAAATGATGACAGCCAATTATAATAAATGGAGAGAAAGTAAGGAAAAGATAAGCAATTTGATCGAATTGGTCATTATCCATCTCAGAGTTACTCTTCTTGTTATTTCTAAATTTCCAATACTTGCATTGATCACCATTCATACTTAGAGACTTAACAAATATTATCAGTTGATATTCAGTTGATATAATTTAAAATGAGAAAATTAGTAAACGCATTTTGACTACATATTATATAATATGTGCCAAAACACTGCACATCAGTTCAGTATGCAGGTGGTGGTATTGGCTGTTGGTCGTTATAACCTCCCTTGGTGTCCGTATTGCCAGGATATGGCGGAGGATAAGCCATGGCGGTGTTATGGAAACTGGTCGTCGGCTGGCCATAAGGGTATTGCGACATCCCCGGATATTGACCGCCTGCCATGTTTTGACCTTGTTGCTGACCCTGCTGACCCTGTTGACCGGACACTAAAATCAGAACGTTTTTTCATGATGACTACAATATTTTGTTTATTAATGATAACTGACTACAAGTACTTCCACGCAGTAAGCTAATCGACTACACCATTGTGAATAACTCATACAGTTCGAGTATAAGTGTATGTTTTAATAAACTGTAATTCTACCTCCAGTCGAGGTACCCTGTGAAGTTTTACCAGTTAACCTCAAACTAATTGCAATTGAATAAAGTTCTGAATTTTTGACATTTATTATATACCTATCAATAATATATACCTAGTACCTTCATTTTCTGACAATGCAGAGCCACTAGCGTTTTCTGATTGCATTTCACTATCCTACGAAAAATGTTTCACGGAAACTCCTTTATGACGTCACTATGTATATTTTCTCATTCAGAATGTGGGGGAATCCCCAGTTGGCATTAATAACTTGAAATAATGTTGAGTGTATAGAAATACATTTTAGTTTGTTGCATTGCTATGGATAACTATACACTGAAATACTATTTCGACGCTGCGGGTTCGAATCCCACTGGGAGCTCGACTAGTACGTGAGGAAGTGTCGATTCTTACGGATAGCCGGAGGTGTACTTTACTGGTTCTACCCAGAAAAAGTGGGTGATCTGCCTCCACCACAAAAAAGTCGACCGTCATATATAACCTTACATGTGTTGAAAATAACGTAAAACGCCATACAAACGTACACATTTTGAGAATCCAAAGTCTATAGACACAATATAAACGGCTTTAACCAGTCAGACAAAACTTCAAAAACTCTTCAGTCTCGGGTTTTTCAAGAACCCGTGAAGAAACCTATAATTTTAATCAGCACATATACATTATTATATGACCTGAACACCTTGACAGAATTTTGATGAACGGTTTTGTTGTTTAATTTTGCTGTTATTTGGCAGGTTAGGGTTTTAATGAGATTTCAAAATCCTCTGTAACCGCTCTCCATCTCTGAAAAATAAACTAAACAATTATTTTAAATACCATTTCAGTGCGATAGACTTACTGAATATCGTGGTTCCCTGTGTGTTTGCGGGGTATATTACTCGTCCAGCCGTAGCATGCTTCTGTTTATATATACAAATACACACCACGATGCCTATCATCAGTGCGATCCCGCCAACCACACAGCCGGTAACAAGTCCGACATTGAAATTTCTAAAATAAAAGCCAATATTAGAGATGTTAAATATTGATTAAACTTAGCTCTCCATATTAATAAATAGTCAGAATAAAAGAGTACACAACAGCGATTTCCTCACTTGTGGATATACGTTACGTAATCTTGAAACCGCATATGTTATATAGGTTGACAATTTGCAGTTATACACCATGAACTATTTTTATTGTACAAAACCAATCGTGAAAACTCAGCCAATCCCGTCATTCTTCGGAATCCCGCAGCATAAGTGTACAAGATGTTGCGAATGGTACAAAATATGTATTCAGCCTCAGTTTGATCAGTAACATTATAAGGGATAGTCTCTATCATCCAGTTTACACTCAAGAAGTCCACTTACCGTGTAGAACGTTCACTAACACCGCCCAACATTACTTACACAGTAGAACATTCGCTTATACCGCCCAACATTACTTACACAGTAGAATATTCGCTTAAGACGCCCAAAATTAATTACACAGTAGAACATTCACTTACACAGCCCAATATTAACTATACAGTAGAACTTTCGCTTACACCGCAAAACATTACTTACACAGTAGAACATTTACTTAAACCGCCCAATATTACCTATACAGTAGAACGTTCACTAACATCGCCCAACATTATTTACACTGTAGTACATTTACTCACACCGCAAAACATTACTTACACAGTAGAACATTCACTTACACCGCCCAACATTACTTATACTGTAGAACATTCGCTTACACCGTCCAATAATACTTACTCAGTAGAACATTCACTTACACCGCCCAACATTACTTACACAGTAGAACATTTACTTCAACCGCTCAATATTACCGATACAGTAGAACGTTCACTAACATCGCCTAACATTATTTACACTGTAGAACATTTACTCACACCGCACAACATTACTTACACAGTAGAACATATACTTACACCACCTAACATTACTTACACAGTTGAACATTCACTTACACCGCCCAACGTTACTTACACAGTAGAACTTTCGTTTACACAGCACAACATTACCTACACAGTAGAACATTCACTTACACCACCCAACATTACTTACATTTTATAATATTCGCTTACACCGCCCAACATTACTTACATAGTAGAATATTCGCTTACACTGCCCAACATTACTTACACAGTAGAACATTCGCTTACACCGCCCAACATTACTTACACAGTAGAACATTCACTTACATCGCTCAACATTACTTACATTGTAGAATATTCGCTTACACCGCCCAACATTACTTACACAGTAGAACAGTCGCTTACACCGCCAAACATTACTGACACAGAAGAACATTCGCGTACACCGCACAACATTACTTACACAGTTGAACATTCACTTACACCGCACAACATTACTTACATTGTAGAATATTCGCTTACACCACCCAACATTAATTACACAGTAGAACATATACTTACACCGCACAACATTACTTACACATTAGAACCTTCGCTTACACTGCACAACATTACTTACACCCTAGAACATTCACTTACACCGTCCAACATTACTTACACAGTAGAACTTTCGCTGACACCGCACAACATTACTTACACAGTAGAACATTCGCTTACACCGCCCAACATTACTTACACAGTAGAACATATACTTACACCACACAACATTACTTACACAGTAGAACTTTCGCTGACACCGCACAACATTTCTTACACAGTAGAACATTCACTTACACCGCACAACATTACTTACACAGTAGAACATTCACTTACACCGCCCAACATTACTTACACAAAAGAACATTCACTTACACCGCCCAACATTACTTGCACAGTAGAATATTCACTTACACCGCAAAACATTACTTACACAGTAGAACTATCGCTTACACCGCCCAACATTACTTACACATTAGAACATTCGCTTACACCGCCCAACATTACTTACACAGTAGAACTTTTACATACACCGCCCAACATTACACAGTACAACATTTACTTACACCGCACAACATTACTTACATTGTAGAAAATGTACTCACACCGCCCAAAACGACTTACACAGTAGAACATTCGCTTACGCCGTCCAGTAATACTTACACAGTAGAACATTCCCTTACAGTGTCCATCATTAACTACACTGTAGAACATTTACTTACATCGCCCAATATAACTTATACAGTAAGACATTTCTTTACACCGCCCAACATCTCTTCCCACTAGAATGTATACTTACACCTCCCAATATTACTTACATAGTAGAACATTTTCTTACACCGCCCAACATTACTTACATTGTCGAATATTTACTTACACCGCCCAGCATTACTGACATTGTAGAACATTCGCTTACACCGGACAACATTGCTTACACAGTAGAATATTCGTTTATACCGCCCACCATTACTTAAACAGTAGACCATTAGCTTACACCGTCCAACATTACTTACACAGTAGAACATTTGCTTAGAACTCCCAACATTCCTTATACAGTGGAACATTCGTTTACACCGCTCAATACTACTTATCCATGCGTTTACACCGCCCAACATTCCTTACACAGTAGGACATTCACTAACAATGTCGAACATTACACAGTAAAACATAACTTACACCGCCCAACGTTAATTATACAGTAGAACATTCATTACACCACACAAAATCAGAAGAACACTAACTTACACCGCACAACATTACTTACACAGTTGAACATTCGCTTACACCATCCAACATTCCTTACACAGTAGCACATTCGCTTACACTGCACAACATTACATACATATTAGAACATTCACTTACACCGCCCAACATTACTTATACATTACTTATACAGCAGAACACTCACTTACACCGCCCAACATTATTTACACAGTAGAACATTTTCTTACACCGCCCAACATTAGACAGTATAGCATTTACTTACACCTCCCAAAATTACACAGTATAGCATCTACTTACACCGCACAACATTACTTACACAGTAGAACATTTCCTGACACCGCCCAACATTACTTACACTGTAGAGCATTTACTAACACCGCCCAACATTACTTACACAGTACAGCATTTACTTACACCGCACAACATTACTTACACAGTAGAACATTTACTTACACAACCAAACATAACTTATACAGTAGAACATTTACTTACACCGCCCAACATTACTTACACAGTAGAATATTCGCTTACACCGCCCAACATTACTTACACAGTAGAATATTCGCTTACACCGCCCAACATTATACTTACACAGTAGAACATTCACTTACACCGCCCAACATTACTTACACAGTAGAACATTTACTTACCATGCTAACATCGCCCAACATGACTTTCACCACCCAACATTAGCTCGCCCATCCCTACCCACCTACCACACCCACCCATACACACACACACACACACACACACACACCTACCCAGCATTACTTACACTGCACAGCAGTATTTGTTGTATGAAGATCCACAACAACCGTGTTCGCAGTATTGGTAGGAATTGTAGTAATCGTAACAGCTGTTGCCTGCTTCAGCAACACCTAAATGTTCGAAGAAAAAACAAAGAAGTAGATGTTTTTGTTTTCGAAACTCCCTTCAGTTGTTTTTGCGCATGTCAAAGAGGGACTATGTACACAAATCACACTCTTTCAAAATGTTATAATGTGTTTGTTCACTAGTTTTCTTATCATTAAACTCTGAAGATATACAAATGCAATTAAATATTTTAAAACATGGCATTGAGGATGTAGAATGCAATACAGATGTAGATAATAAGGTCGAGAATTTTTGCCAAATTCTTGGTAATATTGCAGATCCTCTGTTTAGAAAGAATATATCGCATAACCAAAATGAATATGAATATGCGAATAATAAAGATAACGCATGGTTTAATGATGATTGTGGAGAAAAGAGAAGATGTTTCGAATTTAATCTGAATAAATATAGAGAATGTAAAACTGAAATAAATTGGGTTGCATTAGTGAATTCCTGATCAAGCTATAAAAGTACAACAAGAAAACTAAAATATCAGTTCGATAGTGTTCAAACACGCAAACTAGAACAAAATCGGTATAAAAACGCTAAAGTTTACTGGAATATGCTTAAAGGCCTTGCAGGTATAAAAACATCTAATGTAAATGTATCAATGTTTGAAACATATTTTAAAAGTGTAAACAACCCAGATGATCCCTATTTTACGCCTGATGAAGATGTGATTCGTTTTAAAGAAAGACATATGAGAAATGAATTTCAAATAATGTTTGATAAGCTGAATATTGAGTTAAGTGAACAAAACATTTTATATGCAATTGGTCAATTAAAAAACGGACGAAGTGGTGGAGCTGATAAACTATTAAATGAATTTTTCATACATGGTAAGGGTACTCTGATTCCAATCGTACAAACATTATTTAATAAAATATTTAATTCAGGATATTTCCCGGATATGTGGTCCGATGGTTATATCATTCCTTTGCATAAAAAGGGCAGTCTTAATAACCCTGAATGTTATCGTGTTATTACGTTACTTAGTTCCCTGGATAAACTCTTCACTCGTGTTCTCACGATAGGTTAAATTATTGGGCTGAAAATTACAATGTATATATTGAGGCGCAGGCAGGTTTCTGTAAGCACATGAGTACGGTTGATAATATGTTTGTACTACATGGACTTATAACTTATATGATGAACAAAGGAAAACAACTTTATTGTTGGTTTATTGATTTCACTACATTGTGAGAGAAAATCTATGGTTCAAATCAATAAAACCAGGGATAAGAGGTAACCTATTTGATACTTTAAAATCAGGGTACAACTGAATCAAATCAGGGGTAAAACATAATAATTGTGTAAGTGATGAGTTTACTTGTACACTTGGTGTGCGCCAAGGAGAATGTTTGTCTCCATTTTTATTCTCAATGTTTTTAAACTACCTGGAAGAAGATTTTCTATTGCATGGTGTTGAAGGAGTCGACATAAATACAATGAAGCTTTTTAGAATACTTTACGATGATGATATAGTTGTTTTTTTCTGAAACTGCAAATTTATTGCAGAAAGGTTTTGTCTGCTGCTTCATTCTCTTAATTGTGTTTGATGCTCCCAAAGGATCACCTTTATCAGTATTTATTGATATTTTAAGCGATTACTGCATACGTTGGAAATTAAAAGTAAATACAGCAAAAACTAAGGTCATGGTTTTTCGTAAAGCTGGTGTATTGCTCAGGAACCTGCGATTTTTGTATGATGGAAATGAAATTGAAATTGTTAAGTCATTTTGCTACCTTACTGTTTTCTTATCCAAGGTGGGTCTTTTAATGAAACACAGATCACTTTAGCAGGCCAAGCACAGAAGACTATTTTTAAACTGAACAAAGATCTGTATATGTTTACAAATATCTCTATTAAACACAAATTGGATTTATTTGATAAACTTGTACTTCCGGTATTGAACTACGGATCCTAAGTATGGGGATTTTCGACGGCATTGAATATTGAAAGAGTGCATACTCTTTTTTGTAAGAACGTATTACATGTTAAAAGATGTACACAAAATAATGTTGTATATGAAGACCTAAGAAGGACCAATCTAATTAATCAAAGGTATTTAAATGTTTTGAAATATTGGTTAACAATTATTGGATGTCATGAAAATAAATTTGTAAAACATGTTTATTATATGATGAGACGTGATGCTGAGTTACATCCAAATAAGAAGAACTGGGTAACGTTATTAAAACATTTATTAGCCTCACTTGGTTTTTATGATGCTTGGCTTTTCCAAGGTGTAGGGAACAATGATTTATTTCTTTACAATGTTAAACAGCGATTACACGATAACTTTATTAAAGATATGCACTCCCGTTTGGAAAATCAAGCAGAACTAATTTTTACACATTGATTGTAGATAACTATGTAATGAAACCTTACTTATATATTTTAAATATAGCAAAGTATAGAAATGCATTATCAAGACTAAGACTATAATCTCATAACTTACAAATAGAAGCTGGGAGATAGCATAAGCCGAATAGCATACCGATAAATGAACGTAAATATATCATATGTGCAAAACTAGAAGATGAGTATCACTTTGTTATTGAATATTCTAACGAGTTAAGAGAAAAATATATAAAGAAATATTATTGGATTTTTCTTTTTATAAAACGTGAACATAATAAAGTATCTGAGTGTCTTTGTTTTTAAAGCCTTTGAGATAAGAGGACTAAATGTGTAAGCTAATAATAATTAGTGTGCAAAACACATTTTATTATTAAAAATATGAAACTTACTCTTTATTATTAAGACCAGTTAACTTAAATTTGTTTTTGTTTTGTTCTGTGTTTTACCAAAGATTTCAAATGTTATTAAAGTGTATTTGATGTTTTCTATAAAAGGTGAAATACGGTTATTTAGGATTTAAATGACTGTCATCTTCTCCGCATATATTATGCGATTAAAAAAACTGTTTTTAAATGTATTAATAATAACAATAGCATACACGATGGAAAATATTTGTTGAATTGTTACTTTCAAAAGCTTTATAATTATATAGCGTGTTGAGGTTGAAACACTAGTACTTTTGCATAAGTACACATAACTATTGCATGTACCTGCTGTCAACCTTGTATATATGTTTTGTATCCTCATGGGTCTTATGACCTTTTGGAATTTTGCTATATATATATATATAATATATATATATGAAATCAATTAACTAAACTGTTTATACAAAATATATAGCGGAGAAACGTGTTGATACAATGAATTCAAATATATACTCACCAAAATAATTATAATTTAAGGACCCTGTTTAAATTTGGGTCATTTTTTTAAAGTGCTGTAATTGAACATTGAAGTCTGTCTTTTTTCAATTTTAAACTTTAGCTGTATTCGTTTACAATTGTTACGTTACACAAAATTAACTTTTCATTTGAATATGAAATCCATAATATTAAAGATTGCTTACAAGTAATTATTACTGTTCTATTTTGTGGTCCTTAAATTATTTTGAAGAGTATGGTTTATTATTAAGAGATTATGATGTTTAGCCGCTATAGCTCTCATACTTAGTGTATTACTTACTCATACTTAGTGTATTACTTACTAATATTTAGTGTATTACTTACAACTTAGTGTATTACTTACTCATACTTAGTGTATTACTTACTCATACTTAGTGTATTACTTACTACTTAGTGTATTACTTACTCATGATTAGTGTATTACTTACTACTTAGTGTATTACTTACTCATGATTATCGTATTACTTACTAATATTTAGTGTATTACTTACTCATACTTAGTGAATTACTTACTCATACTTAGTGTATTACTTACTAATATTTAGTGAATTACTCACTCATACTTAGTGTATTACTTATTCATACTTAGTGTATTACTTACTCATACTTAGTGTATTACTTACTCATACTTAGTGTATTACTTACTACTTAGTGTATTACTTACTCATACTTAGTGTATTACTTACTCATACTTAGTGTATTACTTACTCATACTTAGTGTATTACTTACTACTTAGTGTATTACTTACTCATGATTAGTGTATTACTTACTACTTAGTGTATTACTTACTCATGATTAGTGTATTCCTTACTAATATTTAGTGTATTACTTACTCATACTTAGTGAATTACTTACTCATACTTAGTGTATTACTTACTAATATTTAGTTAATTACTTACTCATACTTAGTGAATTACTTACTCATACTTAGTGTATTCCTTACTAATATTTAGTGTATTACTTACTCATACTTAGTGAATTACTTACTCATACTTAGTGTATTACTTACTAATATTTAGTGAATTACTTACTCATACTTAGTGTATTACTTATTCATACTGTGTATTATTTACTCATACTTAGTGTATTACTTACTAATATTTAGTGAATAACTTACTCATACGTAGTGTACTACTTACTAATATTTAGTGAATTACTTGCTCATGCTTAGTGAATTACTTACTCATGCTTAGTGTATTACTTACTCATACTTAGTGTATTACTTACTCATACTTAGTGTATTACTTACTCATACTGTGTATTACTTACTCATACTTAGTGTATTACTTACTCATACTTAGTATTACTTACTACCTGTTTTTCATCGTAAGAATAAATCACTTTAAACATAATCTATTACTGACTTGATGATTTTGTACTATATTTACACATGTAGAATCCATTTAAATAGAAACTGAGTATTTAGATATAAACAATTAAATACAAAGCCTTTGTGTGTATTTTTGGCTCCAAAACCCATCAAATTTCAGAAAATTCAGTTTATAGTTGCCGTTTTCTCAAAAACAAGTAGACTCTACCGGAACGTATTTATTTTTATTATTTCATTATCTTGAAGTATACGATATTTTCTAACAATATAGAAGTTTGGAAAAAAATATATTCTTAGTATATACATTTTTTATTTTCGAAATGTGTCTTCCCCTCGCCCGCACCTCCCACCCCTCCCACACTGATTGGGGAAAAATCTGTATAACAAATTATACTTTACCTACAAGTCCTGCTGCAAACAAAAGTCCAAAGATCATTTCCGCATGTCGTCCAACTTTAAATATTTCCATTGGAATTTGTTCTTTTAAACAATGTCTGATATTCAGAATGCTTT
>JAWPHD010021991.1:0-26543 GCA_037043455.1 Cyrtodaria siliqua
GCTCATCCATGAATAATGATGAAAAACATAAAATAACACGTAGGTGTATCTGTGAGCTTTGTAAGTTGTTACGGGCTCTTACGGAATGATAGGGAGATGTAGATCCCGGTTTAATCTGACAGTCTCAATCAAACCGAGACTGCAATATTTCGTATTTGTCGTTTTCGGCCGTTTCCAAAGGTCCATTATCATACTCTTTTTTTTTAAAAGCCTTCCAGACCTTGCAGAAGGCCAACAGGCAGATGTGCGACATATGAAATTAATCAATACTGAGATAGAATCCGTCTTTTTGGAGTGTTTTTCGTTTCTGTCTACTGTTTCCTTCGTTACTTATATTTTGTTTAGTTTAAATCCCTTTGTTCTGAGGTTTATATTTTGAAAACTAGCCGGACTACCAAAATCTGTGCAGGACTACTTGATTTTGAAAGTTGGTAGTCCTGCGGACTACTTGGGGAAAAAAGTTAGTGTCAAACCTTGAAAATGAATGCAATTAGAAAAAGTTGCACCCTTTACCAGTGCAGTTTTGACTTGGCGAACTCCGAGTTTGTCTACGCGAAGTATCGTGGCATAAGTACGCCGAGAGCTAATATGGACAAGGTATTTTTTATGACAGGTATATGTAACTGAATGCTCAGTTAGGCGGTGCTTTTGTTGCAGTTGCAGGACTTTTTTTGAGAAAATTGGGAAAATGTCTAGGCTGCTGTTTTTGGGTAGAAGAAGCGCGAGATTATCAAAATTGGGGGTGGGGGGGGGGGGATTTTCGGTATTGAGCGGAATGTTTTTTAAGAGAAAACTTTTATTAAAATGTATGGTTAAGATATAATACCAATCAGGTATTGAATTTAGCAAAAGTCTTCTTTTTTCTTTTTTTGAGACTTTTTTACGCAGAATTGGGAAAATAAAGTTTTTTTCAATTGGTAAGAGGCTAATTTCTATTTTGGCCCTACTTATGAAGATTAAAAAGGCCCTGGGAGCAAACCACAATGGTGCGCAGAATGCAAGGCCTTTAATTGGCTACTGAGGCATACCTTAATGCTATTATAAAGCTTCTTACAAACCTGCCTAAGGTCAGTTCAACTTTCCCAATTGGCCTACAGTCACTATTAAAATTAAGTACCGTATTTGTCGGCCTATACCGTATATATACCGCGCACCCTGACTGTGGGCCTGAAATCCTTGGAAAAAAACTAAAATTGATGTTTTCATTCTTTCTTTTCAGGATGAATATCTTTATTTCACAAAGAGCATGTTCAAGGACACTATGATATCTATGAAAAGTAAGTTAAATATGTTACACGTTGTTTAACAACTGTCTCTGTACAAATATGAATATTTTTCAACGCAATTCATTTATTTTTATGTCACCCAGTCTTCAAGAGCTGGTAGGTGGAGCATATAGTGGATATAGTGTTGCCCTTCTCCGTCCGTCTTGTCTTGTCTACGAACATTCAAGTTTTTGTGTGTCCGTTTCTATAGAGTATTAATATGAATATAGTCATCTATAATACTGGTCAAAGTTTCATAATTTTCATTGATTTATATAAAGAATAAAACAACACTTTATAATGTTTCCCTTTGTTTTATTTATATATAATAGTGTTAAATGATGGTATCTGACTACATTGACTTATGAACTTTTACAATCAGTGCAGGACGAGTAAACATCCTATAAGGACGAGTAACATGTCAATGCCACTCGTCCTACAGGACGAGCATACAGTAAAATATATTTCGTCCCCTGAGTATATAATGATGAAATTATATCTAGATTGGTGTACAAAGTGTAACAAAGTCAACCCTTTGCAAATCACAGCTTAAAATGCGGAAGTTTCTTTTTTTGTTCAGTATACATATAGATCTGCATGGTAGCAACATGCTAAAACCATAAACAGGTCACCATAAGCAGGTCAGTTTAAGTGACCCTGACCAATGTTTTGTATGTTAATTTAGATTTAATTGATTTCTCACACAATAATGACCATATAGCTTTCACACTTAAAGTGTCTTCATACATACCAACATCTACCAGACAGCAACTTGTTCCTACCAAAAGCAGGTCAATGAGATTTTGTCCTGCTTACTGGTACCCGCTATTAATTTTTTTCATGTCACTGGAAACGCTTAAGAGTTGCATCCATGTCCAATGGACACATTTTCTAGTTTATTATTATGTTGGAAAAAAAACAAGCATGCCTGTTATTATAAATGTATGTCTGTTGCTTTATTTTCCAGTTGAGTGTGAGGGTGATAAATCTGTTAATTTGACAATTGGCTGGGTGCTGAGGTATTCCCCGTGTAACCAGGAGTTTCAGAATATTGAAGGCAGCGATGTAAGTACAGTAGTACAGTAAAACATTACGTGATATTCAAGTACATATTAAAACTTGGTTGGAGACTTGAGGTCAGATACAACTTAATTGCAGACACTTATACAGATAAAATCTATTAACTTGGAAACTCGGTTACAGATAAAATCTAATTGGAGACTGAACTACAATCTTATTGTAGACTCCAGTACAGATAAGATCTAACTGGAGACTGAACTACAATCTATCTTATTGTAGACTCCAGTACAGATAAAATCTAATTGGAGAATCAAATACAGATAAAATCTCATTTGAGACTCAAGTACAGATAAAATCTAATTGGAGACTGAACTACAATCTTACGAGGGTCATTCAATAAGTTCTGTCACTAACGCGTTTTAACAATTATGTGCTCATTGTGAGTGTTGATGTTTGATACCAAATGAAAGAAAGTTCCAATACCATTCCATTGATGGTTAAATGAATGCTGTATCATTTGTGTGACGAAAGTTATGGAACATTTAATATACATCACTTACACATACTGAGGCAGTTTCGTCCTGAGTATTTTCAGGTATGTTAATTGTTACTTGTTGTAAATGCCTGTTTCTCTTTAAGTATTTGTCAAAGACCTTTGAAATTTCTCATACATTACCAGTTATATCTGTGCATTACAAGATTCAGAATTTAAGCATGGTAGATGAAAAGGCATTGTCTTAGAAATTATCATTTTAAGCTAATGTGTAAAATTAATTTAATGATAAAAGGACATTAAATGGAAGGGCAGTCTTCTAAAATAGCGTTTTTGGATGATCAATATTTTCACTAAACATTGTACAAAATTCTACAATAATGTGTTGAACATGAAATATAAACACTGAAGGACTAGGATTTGTAAAAAAATATGAAAACATATTAATACTATGAGAATAATTACGACATTTAAAAGATATTATAACATTTCCGTAAACAAAATGAAGAATATCAGCGTTATTTCTGCTAAAATTAATGTATATGCATTCACTCATATCTGGTTTGCAGCAAGACCTTTCCGAATTCTCGACAATCATTTTTATGGATTATGGGCGAATAACAACAGATGGTGTATAGAATTATTCAAATATTTTTTACAACGTTTTGTAACAAGGACATTTTCAGAGATGCCAGTATTCAAAAGGTGTGGTAGGGGGAGGTAATTCAGGGGTATAAATAACCGTACATTTTTAATTTTTGTTGTGGAATTTAAGAGCGAACCCAGTAGTACTATAAATACACTACTTTATCTCAGTGTAATATCAAGTTCAAAGGATATATGCCTTGTGACAGAACTTTTTGAAGCACCCTCGTATTGTAGACTTCAGTACAGATAAAATCTAATTGGAGAATCAAATACCGATAAAATCTCATTTGAGACTCAAGTACAGATAAAATCTAATTGGAGACTCGAGTACAATTAAATGGAGACTCAAGTACAGATAAAATCTAATTGGAAATTCAAGTACAGATAAAATCTAATCGGAAACCCATGTAATTGCTAGTCTTGACACTTTGTGCAGAAAAAAATAATTGAAACCGGAAACAGGTGTCTGTAATTATTATTTATTATTATAGTAAATATAGTAGTTTTGACCATCCACATTTAGTGTGTCGATATACTGATGGTTTCCCTTTTTGTTTATTTATTACTTTAGTGTCTTTCTGCCGTTCTGAATCTCGGTAAAATGGCTACTAAAACCACTAAAGGGACTGCAATGAAACTTCACACAATGATAGAGGGCAGTAAGAGGAAGTGCAGAGCACAAGAACAATAACTCTTTTTTTCATTCAAATTAGAGTTATTGCCCTTTGAAATGTTATGCTTATAATTATTGTCTGGAGCATAACTCAAAAACTACTAATGGTACTGCAATGAAACTTCACACAATGATAAAGGGCAATGAGAAAAAAAATGAGAAAACTAGAACCAATCTTCATTCAAATTCGAGTTATTGCCCTTTATAACTTTATACTTAAAATTCTTGTCCAGAGCATAACTCAAAAACTAATGGAGCTACAAATTGAATACTGCTGGGTGATACACGGCCATATGATAAGTTGAGGCTACCTTTTGTGCACGGACGGGCACTGGCTTAAGCGATATTCTGCTTTAAAGCCACAGAACTTGGCCTCTTTTAAGATCAGATGTGACTAGTCAAAGTTTTGTTTTTACTTTAGTTACTGAATTGAATCTTTATTTATGTTTATTTTAGAAAAAGAACGACATTTTAAACGCTTACTATGAAACACCAGACAGCCAGCTCTATCAGGCATTTGATTACTCGGAAGTGGAGTACATACAAGTTAAAGAAAACCTGGCTACATGCGATGAATCGAGCATCATCAATTTGGCGGTAAGTATTCCTAACTTGTTTTACTGTTTATTTAACTCAGTGTTAACGTTCATAACATTTCATATGAAAATGTAGGTATTGTGGTATAAGGATTTTGCATACGAAGAGTATTGAATTGAATTGTTGTTTAATATCCTATGAAAACATATCTTAGGATAGTTTGAGCTGCCCTACAGAGAAAGTAAGGATACATAGGTACCGGGAACCGAGCTCTACTAGATTCTTCAACATTCCTTAAAGGGACACATGGCATCTTCAACATTCCTTAAAGGCACACGCGGCAATCTTGAAGTGTTCATTTATCAAGCATTGAAATTAGCGTTTCGACTTACTTATGCGGTAGCATTAAATGAACCTGCTTGCATAAAATTAAATAAAATTTTGAGTTTAATTTGTTTGTCTTATTCAACCAAGGGTTTAAATATATTATTGGTACAATATAATCAACTGTTAATTATATGCAAAAACAATTTGTTCTGTACTGTTATTATATTCAATATTAATAATTGAATAAATGCAAGTTATGTAGAAAAACTAACAGGGCGCAGTGATTTTTATAAATTCAAGATTGCTGTGTGTCCCCTTTAATGTGTAAACTACCAATTCATAATTTTCCATTTCAGAGAAGTTGAGATTTTATCTTATTTTCAGTAGGTGATAAAATTTGTGTTGCGGTTTTTATCCTTAGGTTCTATAGTAAAATAAAAATATTTGGCATAGTAAAAAGACGATAATTTTTAAGATTTTGATTTTAAAGATACATTCATTTCTTGGTATAGAAAGTCATTAAATCGTGTCTGATTATGTATTTTTGGTCTCAAATAAACGCTCCACTTTTCAAAAATGTTACGCCCCCTGGTCAACTGGACCATTGCGGCCCTCTTATAAGAAGAGTGATATAAGTATTAAAGGGTAGTAAACAACCTTTATTAATGAGAATTCTAAAAAACTTGAATAAGGGTGAAAGAATGATCAAAATCGGATAATAAACAAACAAGATATGAATCGATCATTTGAACTTTCTCTTGAAATGGAAATGGAAGCCGCAATTTTGAGAGCTATGACATCACAGTTCTAAATGACTCGTATATATGGAATATTTATAAATATGAACATTTACTGATTTATAGGGGGGAAAATGACAGCAACTGTATGAAAAATATGTATACTTAATGGCAATAATGCTTTTTATGAGCAGTAAAGAACTTTGCATTCTTATGGAGTGATTTTCTTTGCTTTAAATGATATTTATCAATATTCCTTATATTAAATTATGGTAATTTGGAACTATGGCGTTATAGTTATCAAAATGGTGGCTCCCCTGTCTGTTTTAGAACAACCCTCAAAATTCATGGTGACATCTTTTTTGTTTACCATCCAATTTTGATAATTCTTGTGGTAATGAGTGCACATAATTTTGTGCCCAGTAGTGTTGGGAATTGATTAATCGGTCTTCTTAAACGATCGATTACTGATTTTAATCACGATTAATTAATATTAGGGGATTTGTCTAATATCCTAAATAGCTATTTATAGTTTAAGGATATATGGTAAAAAGGTGTGCAGGATGTTTCATACCATGGACGTTTCTTTTTCATTTTCATTTCATGATCGAGTTTACTTTGTATTAATAGTTTTGTTCAATTGATTGAGCACTAATCAAGAAATTTTAATGTTTTTTCCTGAATAATGAATTACAATTTACTAAAGTAAACTCGATCATGAAAATTGAATTCATTAATCAGGGGAAAAGCCTAACTGACCGATGTTCGATCAAATCGATTAATTGGAACAACACTAATACCGGTAATCATAGCACACATACGGTACTAAACTTGTTCCATAAATTAGCAAAAAATGGGAACTTGTGGCACAGTGCTGTAACCTATATATTTATTGACTTCGCACTTTTTTTTTCAGAGCCATGTTGGTGATAAGGCAACTCTTAAAAAGGCTAAAAGCATTCCCACAGTAAGTAAAAGCTGGTTATTATTTTATGTTTTATACAAAGGACTTCAGGGGAGTTTGTTTAAATGAAACACAATTTTTAGTACAAAATTAATGGTCTGATATGGTGTTACCAACATATTCATTTTCGACCATTCCAAAAATGAAAGCCATTCAGTTTTGACCTTTACAAAAATGAAAGCTATCCTTATGCTGGTGGCCCTTTGTCACTAAAAACATTTGAGAGGTAGAATAATTATCGACCTTGACATGCTAGATGTCGACTTCAGTTACATGTCTTAGATTGTTGTTACACGACTGCTTAACTGATGGAATGTTTGCTGAAGATGTTTCATTGACTGACTGCTTAACTTACGAAATGCTGCAGAGGGTGTTACATAAAATGTGTACTGTAAAATCATTATGTACGAAAACGACCTTGATTCAGAATCCAAATGTACTGTACCGCATAGCAGTTTTGGGCTCATCATTTAGCCAAAAACTATTGAACCAGGATGTATGTTGTCAGAAAATAATGTTTATGTATTTATGAAACATTTATTTTGATAATAAAGAACAAAAAATGTTTGTTTTAAAACTTTTCAAAGCCAGTTTCACGAGTACGTAAAAGTTTTGTCGGACGCCAAAGTTTGTCAAACACTCGGGTATAGTGTTATCTGTTCGACAACTCTGTTAGTCTTGATCATCTTCGACGCTTGATTGTAAATACAAACGTCTTAACCGTTTCTGCAGAAACAAATTTGGAACCAGAAACACGTGCCTGTAATTTTTTATATAGATATAATGATTAAGTTTCCCTGTTTGTTTATTAAGTTAGTGTCTTTCTGCCATTCTGTATATCTTCGATAGAAGGTGCACCTGTATCAACCAGGTGCACCTGTATCAACCAATCAGAAACGATACCAGAATCTCGCCAAACTTCAATTTTTTTAGAAGAACTGTTCTAGGCGTTTGTCTTGAAAACATGCAAGTGTCACACATGATCTAGACTAGAACTGGTTGGGTTTTCAATGAATTCAACACAGAATAATTTTTTATTTATGATAATAAAGACCATACTAGAAACGGACAGAACATGAATTAAAAAAATTGTATTTTGAAGAAAAAAATAGCAGATTTTGTATTTTTTTAAATTACTCTAGCAATATTGGCCGAGGTAATAACGATTACAGTGCTATTATCATAGAGGACATAAAAACTGAGCAACAAATCAATAACCATTCGTTAGTTGCACACATGACCAGTTATCAGAATAAACAGGAAATAGTTAGCAAGGTTGATCTATGGTGTCAGACATAAATCTCCGCCAATTAGATGTGTTTAGTGTTTAATGAGCCATGGTTAATTGGGCAATTTTACATGCGGCAGGAAATGTTTGACATAATGGCTAGACAGGTCTGCCGGACGTTTTCACTAGGCTGTCGGTGACAAATTTACGTGTTTTTTTTTCTTTCAAAAATCAGAAATGCACAAATTTACATGTACGTACCCTCGAATTTGTCTTTGTGGAAAGAAACTTCAAAATTTAATGCCCACGAAATAAAATGATTACACAGTAGACTATTAAACTTCCGTCTGATGTTTTAAAGGACGATACAAAAGATGCGGAGACTGAAAAGAAGGATACAGAGGATGAAGTGGCAGATAAAAATACTAAAACTGAGGAGTCTACAGATACTGGAGCAAAAAGGAAAAGGCGTGCTCTAGACTCGAAGCCTGAATCAAAAACAAAAGCACCACTGACTACAAGTCCTAAAACTTCAACAGTAACAGTAACGAGTGCACAAACTGTAGGGCATACGAATGCTCCAGTGGTAAGTTATTCATCTATTAACATCTTTAGTGAGTACAAGTAGCAGGGCTGTACAAATCCTATAGCCCGACGCCCGGGACTAGTCCAAAACCAAAGTTGGGCGTGTCACTTTTTCAAAGATTTCAGTCCCGGACTAGTCCAATTTTACAAAAAGAGAAAGTCGGGCGTGACACTTTTTGAAAGATTTCAGTCCCAGAACCCAGATTTGTCCAATTAACAATGCCGGCCACCTGTCATAAAACAACCCCAGCACACTTCTCAACGTAATCCTTTAATTGCACTCGCTTATGTAATGCAATTAGCATCCACAGTGGCGATCAGCGATTACTCCGGGCAGTTTTATCAACAATCAACCATGCCGGAAGTTACTTTAATTGACAGTCGGCATTGTCGACATTATCCAATCAATTGACCCAATCTATTTTAATCCAGCCAATGAAACGACTACTACAGGTAAATTACATGTTCGTCACGTGATTACCTGTTCGTCACGTGCAGGGCTCTGGAAATATTTTGAAAATCCACTTGCCCAGGGCAAGTGGATTTTCAGAATCCACTTGCCCTGTTCAAAATCCACTTGCCCTGTCCAAAATGTCACTTGCCCCAAATTCAAAAGTCACTTGTCCCAAAATCAAGCCTTTGTCAACGTACCAAACTTTTCTAGACGCTGCGCGCCACCGACGTATCCATGGTGGGTAGTAGATTACGTTTAGGGCTGGATTTCACTGGAGAATCACGAGAAATAGATCAATTTTCAGATTGGCTGGGTGAACACAAATCAACACCATCACTACTATCCTTAAATCCAAGTTCACTGTCAGACTGACCACCAGAATCACACAAATCAACATTTCTAAGATCACCAGGTGTATTTTCCTCAGTAATTTTAGACACATGTTTAGGTTTTGTCCTTACAAGGAACGTTATAGAGACATGGTTAATTTGTAACTTTTTTTTGTAAGATTGTTGAAATAATGAAGGATCTTTTATTAAATACTGCATCATGTAATTACCCACAGGAATCGGACATATTGTAAATGCATGTAATAAACCACATTGACTATCCACTACTAGTATATTAAAATATATTTTTATATACATGCGGGGACCTACATATGGGGATACTGTACTATGTTTACAATACGTCCGATTCCTATGAATTACCATATAAACTCATGAATATCAAAAGAAACAATGACCCCTTTCACACATTTCCAAACCGCCTTTGATTACATCAATTTTACATCAACATTCGTGAATGCGTTTCAAAAGTTTCCCTTTATAGTAACTGCAAACAAAACATCTGCCTACTCAGCTTTAATCGTCAACGCCAGGCCACAAATAAAGTGATAATCGTGTTACCAAATGTGCCAAACAAAATACAAACTCGCAAACAAAGTTTGTTTAATAATATGTGTCAACATAACTTCAATAAAGCAACCCGCTGCATTCACATACCTTCCTTAATTAGTGCCAGTAATTAATTTCTACGTTATTTGTGTATAGTACAGCACTTGCCGTAATCGTTTATAAATTGCTGTTTGTTTACAATTTTCCAATGACCCGCGTTTCACCTTTTACACAGCTATAAGTACTTGGCGGACTGATCAGTGTGTATTCATTACCTTTTCCGATAACATTCAGCGTCAATACACACTATGCGTTGCATAAAATCTTGGTGCGGTTATACTCTTCAAACATAATTCGAAAGTTCGGCTAAACATATGATTTATGTTGCGCGTAAAATAATGCATAACAGAAGTTTACAAACTTTACAATGGTTACGTTTTATCGATTATAATTGGATTAATTTGATTATAATTGGATTAATTTTTGGGATGGTCTTATCATGTTAGTAGAGGACACACTTTAGAAAAAATAGGGAGATAAATATTATTAATGCTATCGGCGCATGGACATTTTTGATTGGCACCTCAAACTTTCCTCGTCGAATCAGGTTTTGACAAACTGTCAAAGTGGGAGGGATTTCTTAATTACCGCTCGCGGCGAAAGCGATGGGTTCGTAATCGGCACACTTTATGATAAGCCGAGTTTTCGTTTGATTTTTTGTCTAAAACGGAAACGTCCAGTCGGGCAAGTGTCGGACAACCAGATTTGCGAAGGACACCTGCCCGCACCCAAATTCCACTTGCCCGGGGCGTCGGGCAACCATATTTCCGGAGCCCTGACGTGGTGAGCTGAAAATGGCGATACACTGAAACAATAACACTAACACGTTGATTAATTAGCAATCAGGCCGATTTGTCGGCAATCTTTCGATGAGTAAAGAAACTAAGGACTTTTGATAATGGAAGTATGTTTGATATGAAATAGTAGGTGTGTTTTTTTTATTGTTTCTCAGTGTATTGTTGAGCGTAACTGTAACAGACATGAAAGGTGGGTGGGGTAACTGTTTGTGCTTAGTTAGTGTACTAATTACGTTTGAAGAATTGAGTTGTCAAAAGAATGAAATAAAAACAAAACAAACTGATATACATAATCAGTTTGATTTCGTATTCGGCAGTGCTAATGTTTACATTTCAAAATGAGTTTGTTGAACTTTTTCAGTGTTAAAAAAAGGAAAATATGAAAGCGAAAATGAAAGTAAAAATGAAAAGAGGCAAAATGTAGAATGTGACGCACAGCCAATCAAAAAGTCAAAATCATCTGGTGTAGTGGACAAAAACATAAAAATAAAATGTTTATATTGATTCACATGTTATTTATTTTTTGCATTAGGTAAAGTGGTAATTAAGTTAAGAATCTCATTTGTAGCCCCTTACCTGTATAAAGTTATGACTTTTTTTTCTCTCCATTAAATGATTATCTGAACTGTAATATGAAACTCAATATCTATATTGAAATTTAAAAATGCAGATGTGATTCTTACTGTTGCTACTGTTTCACCCAATGGCAGTCTACAATCTATACCACTGAAACATACATTAATTGTCTGAAGAGTAAATAAGGATTGTTTCCTTTACTGTGTATAATGAATTGTAATGAGTATGCAAGACGCAGTTTTAACATACTGAGAAATCGAAAGAATTCTGGACTTGCATTTTTTGGGACTTCCGGTAGTCACAATTTTTTTGGGACTAGTCACTTTTGACAGTGTGACTAGTCACGGACTTGTGGCTTAAAAAATTATTTGTACAGCCCTGAGTAGATATAATTGTGCCAAAGGAGGGCATGTAGCAGCGAGTGTTCATACATCAATATGGGTAGTGAGTGAATTTAGTTGGGTGTTATTAGGTCAAATTATATGGTTAGGGAGTGCAAGCAGTTGTGTGTTAGATCAAATTATGTGGTAGGGAGTGTAAGCAGTTGTGTGTTATTAGATCAAATAATGCTGCAGGGAGTGTAAGTAGTAGTATGTTATTAGATCAAATAATGTGTTAGGGTGTGTACGCAGTTGTGTGTTATTAGATCAAATAATGTTGTAGGAAGTTTAAGCTGGCAGTTGTGTCATAAGATCAAATAATGTGTTAGGGCGTGTAAGCAGTTGTGTGTTATTAGGTCAAATAATGCTGCAGGGATTGTAAGCAGTTGTGTGTTATTCGATCAAATAAGGCTGTAGGGAGTGCAAGCAGTTTTGTGTTATTAGATCAAATAATGCTGCAGGGAGTATACACAGTTGTATGTTATTCGATCAAATAAAGATCAAATAATGCTGTTGGAAGTTTAAGCTGGCAGTTTTGTGTTATTAGATCAAACTATACTATAGGGAGAGTACACAGTTATGTGTCATTAGATTAAATAATGCTGTAGGGAGTGTAAGCAGTTGTGTGTTATTAGATCAAATAATGTTGTAGGGAGTGTACACAGTTGTGTGTTATTAGATCAAATAATGCTGTAGGGAGTGCAAGCAGTTGTGTGTTATTAGGTCAAATAATGCTGCAGGGATTGTAAGCAGTTGTGTGTTATTCGATCAAATAAGGCTGTAGGGAGTGCAAGCAGTTTTGTGTTATTAGATCATTTAATGCTGCAGGGAGTGTACACAGTTGTTTGTTATTCGATCAAATAAAGATCAAATAATGCTGTTGGAAGTTTAAGCTGGCAGTTTTGTGTTATTAGATCAAACAATACTATAGGGAGAGTACACAGTTATGTGTCATTAGATCAAATAATGCTGTAGGGAGTGTAAGCAGTTGTGTGTTATTAGATCAAATAATGCTGTAGGGAGTGTACACAGTTGAGTGTTATTAGATCAAATAATGCTGTAGGGAGTGCAAGCAGTTGTGTGTTATTAGGTCAAATAATGCTGTAGGAAGTTTAAGCTGGCAGTTGTGTCATTAGATCAAATAATGCTGTAGGGAGTGTACACAGTTGTGTGTCATTATATCAAATAATGCTGTAGGGAGTGTAAGCTTTTGTGTGTTATAAGATCAAATAATGTTTTAGGGAGTGTAAGTAGTTATGTGTTATTAGATCAACTAATGCTGTAGGGAGTGTAAGCAGTTGTGTGTTATTAGATCAAATAATGTGTTGGAAGTGCAAGCAGTTGTGTGTTATTAGATCAAATAATGTGTTGGGAGTGCAAGCAGAACTGTGTTATTAGATCAAATAATGCTGCAGGGAGTGTAAGCAGTTGTGTTTTTAGATGAAATAATGTTGTAGGGAGTGTAAGCAGTTGTGTATTATTAGATCAAATAATGTGTTGGAAGTGCAAGCAGTTGTGTGTTGTTAGATCAAATAATATGTTTGGAGTGCAAGCAGTTGTGTTATTAGATCAAATAATGCTGCAGGGAGTGTAAGCAGTTGTGTAATTAGATCAAATAATGCTGCAGGGAGTGTAAGCAGTTGTGTTATTAGATCAAATAATGTGGTAAGGAGTGTAAGCAGTTGTGTGTTATTAGATCAAATAATGCTGCAGGGAGTGTAAGCAGTTGTGTGTTATTCGCTCAAATAATGATGCAGGGAGTGTAAGCAGTTGTGTGTTATAAGATCAAATAATGCTGCAGGGAGTGTAAGCAGTTGTGTGTCATTAGATCAAATAATGCTGCAGGGAGTGTAAGCAGTTGTGTGTTATTAGATTAAATAATGTGTTAGGAGCGCAAGCAGTTGTGTGTTATTAGATCAAATGATGTGTTGGGAGTGCAAGCAGTTGTGTGTTATTGGATCAAATAATGTGTTGGGAGTGCAAGCCGTTGTGTGTTATTAGATCAAATAATGCTGCAGGGAGTGTAAGCAGTTGTGTTATTATATCAAATAATGCTGCAGGGAGTGTAAGTAGTTGTATGTTATTAGATCAAATAATGTGTTAGGGTGTGTAAGCAGTTGTGTGTTATAAGATCAAATAATGTTGTAGGAAGTTTAAGCTGGCAGTTGTGTCATTAGATCAAATAATGTGTTAGGGCGTGTAAGCAGTTGTGTGTTATTAGGTCAAATAATGCTGCAGGGATTGTAAGCAGTTGTGTGTTATTCGATCAAATAAGGCTGTAGGGAGTGCAAGCAGTTTTGTGTTATTAGATCAAATAATGCTGCAGGGAGTATACACAGTTGTATGTTATTCGATCAAATAAAGATCAAATAATGCTGTTGGAAGTTTAAGCTGGCAGTTTTGTGTTATTAGATCAAACTATACTATAGGGAGAGTACACAGTTATGTGTCATTAGATTAAATAATGCTGTAGGGAGTGTAAGCAGTTGTGTGTTATTAGATCAAATAATGTTGTAGGGAGTGTACACAGTTGTGTGTTATTAGATCAAATAATGCTGTAGGGAGTGCAAGCAGTTGTGTGTTATTAGGTCAAATAATGCTGCAGGGATTGTAAGCAGTTGTGTGTTATTCGATCAAATAAGGCTGTAGGGAGTGCAAGCAGTTTTGTGTTATTAGATCATTTAATGCTGCAGGGAGTGTACACAGTTGTTTGTTATTCGATCAAATAAAGATCAAATAATGCTGTTGGAAGTTTAAGCTGGCAGTTTTGTGTTATTAGATCAAACAATACTATAGGGAGAGTACACAGTTATGTGTCATTAGATCAAATAATGCTGTAGGGAGTGTAAGCAGTTGTGTGTTATTAGATCAAATAATGCTGTAGGGAGTGTACACAGTTGAGTGTTATTAGATCAAATAATGCTGTAGGGAGTGCAAGCAGTTGTGTGTTATTAGGTCAAATAATGCTGTAGGAAGTTTAAGCTGGCAGTTGTGTCATTAGATCAAATAATGCTGTAGGGAGTGTACACAGTTGTGTGTCATTATATCAAATAATGCTGTAGGGAGTGTAAGCTTTTGTGTGTTATAAGATCAAATAATGTTTTAGGGAGTGTAAGTAGTTATGTGTTATTAGATCAAATAATGCTGTAGGGAGTGTAAGCAGTTGTGTGTTATTAGATCAAATAATGTGTTGGAAGTGCAAGCAGTTGTGTGTTATTAGATCAAATAATGTGTTGGGAGTGCAAGCAGAACTGTGTTATTAGATCAAATAATGCTGCAGGGAGTGTAAGCAGTTGTGTTTTTAGATGAAATAATGTTGTAGGGAGTGTAAGCAGTTGTGTATTATTAGATCAAATAATGTGTTGGAAGTGCAAGCAGTTGTGTGTTGTTAGATCAAATAATATGTTTGGAGTGCAAGCAGTTGTGTTATTAGATCAAATAATGCTGCAGGGAGTGTAAGCAGTTGTGTTATTAGATCAAATAATGCTGCAGGGAGTGTAAGCAGTTGTGTTATTAGATCAAATAATGTGGTAAGGAGTGTAAGCAGTTGTGTGTTATTAGATCAAATAATGCTGCAGGGAGTGTAAGCAGTTGTGTGTTATTCGCTCAAATAATGATGCAGGGAGTGTAAGCAGTTGTGTGTTATAAGATCAAATAATGCTGCAGGGAGTGTAAGCAGTTGTGTGTTATTAGATCAAATAATGCTGCAGAGAGTGTAAGCAGTTGTGTGTTATTAGATTAAATAATGTGTTAGGAGCGCAAGCAGTTGTGTGTTATTAGATCAAATAATGTGTTGGGAGTGCAAGCAGTTGTGTGTTATTGGATCAAATAATGTGTTGGGAGTGCAAGCCGTTGTGTGTTATTAGATCAAATAATGCTGCAGGGAGTGTAAGCAGTTGTGTTATTATATCAAATAATGCTATAGGGAGTACAAGTAGTTGTGTGTTATTAGATCAAATAATGCTGCAGAGAGTGTAAGCAGTTGTGTGTTATAAGATCAAATAATGCTGCAGGGAGTGTAAGCATTTGTGTGTTATTAGATCAAATAATGCTGCAGGGAGTGTAAGCATTTGTGTTATTAGATCAAATAATGCTGCAGGGAGTGTAAGCAGTTGTGTGTTATTAGATCAAATAATGCTGTAGGGGTGCAAGCAGTTGTGTGTTATTAGACCAAATAATGCTGCAGAGAGTGTAAGCAGTTGTGTGTTATTAGCTCGACTGATCAGAGTTCAGCAGAGCTTATGCCGTGGTGCGGTGTCCGTCTGTCCGTAAACTTTTATTTGTAGCGACTACTCCTCTGAAACTACTGGATGGATATTCATGAAACTTTACAGAAATGTTGCCCATGAAGTCTAGTTGATCCTAGCAACAATTCATGTTGATGTGAAATCCAAGATGGCCACCAAATCTAAAAATAGTTTTTTTAGCTCTACTGATCAGAGATCAGCAGAGCTTATGCCGTGGTGCGGCGTCCGTCCGTCTGTCCGTCCGTCCGTCTGTCCGTCCGTCTGTCCGTAAACTTTTTTTTGTAGCGACTACTTCTCTGAAACTACTGAATGGATTTTCATGAAACTTTACAGAAATGTTGCCCATGAGTCTAGTTGATCCTAGCAAAAATTCATGTTGATGTAAAATCCAAGATGGCCGCCAGATCTAAAAATAGGTTTTTAAAAAACAAGTTTGTAGCGACTACTTCATGTAAACTATAAGTGATATTGATATGGGACTTTTCTAAAATGATCAGCATGACATGATGTTGGTCCTTGTCGAAAATCGTTTTGATTCGACGTTAAACATGGCTGCCAGCGGCTATCTTTGTTTACATAGAGTTATATAATGAAAACTTGTAGCGACTACTCCTCTGAAACTACTTGACGGATTTTCATGAAACTTCACAGGAATGTTGCTCTTGATGTCTAATTGATCCTAGCAAAATTTCAGGTCGGCCGGAAATTCAAGATTGCCGCCACGGCTAAAAATAAATTTTCAAAATACCAGTTTGTACCGACTACTTCTTGAAAACTATAAGTGATATTGATATGGGACTTTTTCTAAAATGATCAGCATGACATGATGTTGGTCCTTGTCAAAAATTGTTTTGATTCAACGTTAAACATGGCTGCCAGCGGCCATCTTTGTTTACATAGAGTTATATAGTAAAAACTTGTAGCGACTACTCCTTTGAAACTACTTGGCAGATTTTCATGAAACTTTACAGGAATGTTGTTCTTAATGTCTTATTGATCCTAGCAAAATTTCAGATCGGCCAGAAATTCAAGATGGCCGCCACAGCGAAAAATAGATTTTTAAAAAAGAAGTTTGTAGCGACTACGTCTTGAAACTATAAGTGATATTGATATGGGACTTTTTGTAAAATGATCAGCATGACATGACGGTTATCAGAGTCAAACATTATTTTGATTCGACGTTTAACATGGCTTTCAGCAGCCATCTTTGTTTACATAGAGATATATCATGAAAACTTGTAGCGACAACTCCTCTGAAACTACTTGACTGATTTTCATGAAACTTCACAGGAATGTTGCTCTTGATGTCTTATTGATCCTAGCAAAATTTCAGGTCGGCCGGAAATTCAAGATGGCCGCCACGGCTAAAAATAATTTTTCAAAAAACAAGTCTGTAGCGACTACTTCCTGAAATCAAAATCAGTCAGTAGAGCTTCAAGGTCATTGACCTCTTGTTAAAAAACAAGATTGTAGCGACTTCTTCTTAAAAACTATAAGTGATATTGATATGGGACTTTTTCTAAAATGATCAGCATGACATGATGTTGGTCCTTGTCGAAAATCGTTTTGATTCGACGTTAAACATGGCTGCCAGCGACCATCTTTGTTTACATAGAGTTATATAATGAAAACTTGTAGCGACTACTCCTCTGAAACTACTTGACGGATTTTCATGAAACTTCACAGGATTGTTGCTCTTGATGTCTTATTGATCCTAGCAAAATTTCAGGTCGGCCGGAAATTCAAGATGGCCGCCACGGCTAAAAATAAACTTTTTCTAAAATGATCAGCATGACATGGTGTTGGTCCTTGTCAAAAATCGTTTTGATTCTACGTTAAACATGGCTGCCAGTGGCCATCTTTGTTTACATATAACTACTTGGCGGATTTTCATGAAACTTTACAGGAATGTTGCTCTTAAAGGGAATGTAGCGCCACAGCCAAACAAGCTTTATTACTGAGAGTTCTGAAAAACTTGGGAAAAGGTGAAAGAATTATCAAAATCGGATGATAAACAAAAAAGATATGACCATTTAAAGGTTGTTCTAAAACGAATATGGGAGCCGCCATTTTTAGAACTATGACGTCATAGTTCCAAATTACCATATATGGAATATTGATCAAAATCATTTAAAGCAAAGAAAGTCGCTGCAAATGAATGCAAAATCCTTTACTGGTAATATAAAGCATTATTGCTATTAAGTATACATATTTTGCATAAAGTAGCTGTCATTTTTTACTATTAATCAGTGATTTTTCGTATTTTATAAATATTCCATATATGGTCATTAGAACTGTGATGTCATAGCTCTCAAAATGGCGTCTTCCATACTCGTTTCAACAGAACCTTCAAATAATCATAACTTCTTTGTTTATCATCCGATTTTGGAAATTCTTTCACCTTTATTAATTTTTTTCAAAACTCTCAATAATAAAGATAGTTTGGCTGTGGCGCGACATTCCCTTTAATGTCTCATTGATCCTAGCAAAATTTCAGATCGGCCAGAAATTCAAGATGGCCACCACAGCTAAAAATAGATTTTTAAAAAATATGTCGAGCGACTACTTCTTGAAAACTATAAGTGATATTGATATTAGACTTTTTCTAAAATTATCAGCATGACATGATGGTTATCCGAGTCGAACATTATTTTGTTCGACGTTACACATGACTGCCAGTGGCCATCTTTGTTTACATAGAGTTTTATAATGAAAACTTGTAGCGACTACTCCTCTGAAACTACTTGACGGATTTTCATGAAACTTCACAGGAATGTTGCTCTTGATGTCTTATTGATCATAGCAAAATTTCAGGAAATTCAAGATGGCCACCATGGCTAAAAAGAGATTTTCAAAATACAAGTTTGTAGCGACTACTTCTTGAAAACTATAAGTGATATTGATAAGGGACTTTTTCTAAAATGATCAGCATGACATGATGTTGGTCCTTGTCAAAAATCGTTTTTGATTTGATGTTAAACATGGCTGTCAGCGGCCATCTTTGTTTACATAGAGTTATAAAATGAAAACTTGTAGCGACTACTCCTCTGAAACTACTTGACGGATCAGGCCTCAACACTAACTTTTTTTTCAACTAGCCCAGTCGGGCTAGTAGATGCAGAACCTACTAGCCCTGACCCAAGTTTCATGTGCCCTGACCAAGTTACATCTCGAAAGGGGAAATCAACACTGACAAATCGGCAAATGCGGTTGCCGTATGACAACAAAATGGAAATGAGTCTCAAATGTCGCAATATTGTTTCACATCATGTGCCCTGACCAAGGTACATCCCGAAAGGGGAAATCAACATTGACAAATCGGCAAATGCGGTTGCCGTATGACAACAAAATGGAAATAAGTCTCAAATGTCGCAATATTGTTTCACATAAAATAGGATCGACTTTAAATTGAAATGTGCAAAATATCAAGCTAGCACTCGTTCAGGCGTATATTATCATATGCATCGATTAGATATTAAACGATGTGTCTAGACCTTTGACAATATTTTACGACATGTTAAAATCCACACAGAGTTAACTCCCTTTACAGTTATTTCTATCGCTGCATGGAGAATGGAAAACCCGCGTGTTATAAATAATTCGGGAAGCCGTCGCGCATGCGCATTATGTTAGGTGAATCTATATTGTAAAAACAAACTACGGCTTCATCGTTTTTGTGAGAGTGAAACGTATTTTACACGCAGAACTAAATGGAATTTTAAAAGAACATTTCTTATGGGTAAATGTCCCGTTCTTATTGTACACAACCGGTCGGGCATGTTCCTGGGATATTCGCAAGCCCGGACCTAGGTACAGGCAGTGAATGTCGTTTGGACGTGCCTTAGTGTCGGGGCCTGCGGATTTTCATGAAACTTCACAGGAATGTTGCTCTTGATGTCTAATTGATCCTAGCAAAATTTCAGGTCGGCCGGAAATTAAAGATGGCAGCCACGGCTAAAAATAAATTTTCAAAAAACAAGTTTGTAGCGACTTCTTCCTGAAATCAAAATCAATCAGTAGCGCTTCAAGGTCATTGATCTCTTGTTAAAATACAAGTTTGTAGCGACTACTTCTTGAAAACTATAAGTGATATTGATATGTGACTTTTTCTAAAATGATCAGCATGACATGATGTTGGTCCTTGTCGAAAATCGTTTTGATTCGGCGTTAAACATGCCTGCAGCGGCCATCTTTGTTTACATGGAGTTATATAATGAAAACTTGTAGCGACTACTCCTCTGAAACTACTTGACGGATTTTCATGAAACTTCACAGGAATGTTGCTCTTGATGTCTAATTGATCCTAGCAAAAATTCGGGTCGGCCGGAAATTCAAGATGGCCGCCACAGCTAAAAATAGATTTTCAAAATACAAGTTTGTAGCGACTACTTCTTGAAAACTATAAGTGATATTGATATGGGACTTTTTCTAAAATGATCAGCATGACATGGTCCTTGTCAAAAATCGTTTTGATTCGACGTTAAACATGGCTTCCGGCCATCTTTGTTTACATAGAATTATATAGTAAAAACTTGTCGCGACTACTCCTCTAAAACTACTACGCGGATTTTCGTGAAACTTCACAGGAATGTTGCTCTTTATGTCTTATTGATCCTAGCAAAATTTCAGGTCGGCCGGAATTTCAAGATGGCCGCCATGGCTAAAAATAGATTTTCAAAATACAAGTTTGTAGCGACTACTTCTTGAAAACTATAAGTGATATTGATATTTGACTTTTTCTAAAATGATCAGCATGACATGATGTAGGTCCTTGTCAAAAATCGTTTTGATTCGATGTTAAACATGGCTGTCAGCAGCCATCTTTGTTTACATAGAGTTATATAATGAAAACTTGTAGCGACTACTCCTCTGAAACTACTTGACGGATTTTCATGAAACTTCACAGGAATGTTGCTCTTGATGTCTTATTGATCCTAGCAAAATTTCAGGTTGGCCGGAAATTCAAGATGGCCGCCATGGCTAAAAATAGATTTTCAAAATACAAGTTTGTAGCGACTACTTCTTGAAATCTATAAGTGATATTGATATGTGACTTTTTCTAAAATGATCAGCATGACATGATGTTGGTCCTTGTCAAAAATCGCTTTGATTCGACGTTAAACGTGGCTGCCAGTGGCCATCTTTGTTTACATAGATTTATATAGTAAAAACTTGTAGCGACTAATCCTCTGAGACTACTTGGCGGATTTTCATGAAACTTTACAGGAATGTTGCTCTTAATGTCTAATTGATCTTAGCAAAATTTCAGGTTGGCCGGAAATTCAAGATGGCCGCCATGGCTAAAAATAGATTTTCAAAATACACGTTTGTAGCGACTACTTCTTGAAAACTGTAAATGATATTGATATGGGACTTTTTCTAAAATGATCAGCATAACATGATGTTGGTCCTCGTCAAAAATCGTTTTGATTCGATGTTAAACATGGCTGTCAGCGGCCATCTTTGTTTACATAGAGTTATATAATGAAAATTTGTAACGACTACTCCTCTGAAACTACTTGACGGATATTCATGAGACTTCACAGGAATGTTGCTATTGATGTCTAATTGATCCTAGCAAAATTTCAGGTCGGCCGGAAATTCAAGATGGCCGCCAAGGCTAAAAATAAATTTTCAAAAAACAAGTTTGTAGCGACTACTTCCTGAAATCAAATCAGTCAGTAGAGCTTCAAGGTCATTGACCTCTTGTTAGATCAAATAATGCTGCCGGGAGTGTAAACAGTTGTGTGTTATTAGATCAAATAATGTTGTAGGGAGTGCAAGCAGTTGTGTGTTATTAGATCAAATAATGCTGCAGAGAGTGTAAGCAGTTGTGTGTTATTATATCAAATAATGCTGCAGGGAGTTTAAGCAGTTGTGTGGTTTTAGATCAAATAATGCTGTAGGGAGTGTAAGTAGTTATGTGTTATTAGATCAAATAATGCTCTGCAGGGAGTGTAAGCAGTTGTGTGTTATTAGATCAAATAATGCTGCAGAGAGTGTAAGCAGTTGTGTGTTATTAGATCAAATAATGCTGCAGGGAGTGTAAGCAGTTGTGTGTTAATAGATCAAATAATGCTGCAGGGACTGAAGCAGTTGTGTGTTATTCGATCAAATAATGCTGCAGAGAGTGTAAGCAGTTGTGTGTTATTAGATCAAATAATGCTGCAGGGAGTGTAAGCAGTTGTGTGTTATTAGATCAAATAATGCTGTAGGAAGTTTAAGCTGGCAGTTTTGTGTTATTAGATCAAATAATGCTGCAGGGAGTGTAAGCAGTTGTGTGTTATTAGATCAAATAATGCTGTAGGGAGTGTACACAGTTGTGTTATTAGATCAAATAATGCTGCAGGGAGTGTAAGCAGTTGTGTGTTATTAGATCAAATAATGCTGTAGGAAGTTTAAGCTGGCAGTTTTGTGTCATTAGATCAAATAATGCTGCAGGGAGTGTAAGCAGTTGTGTGTTATTAGATCAAGGAATGCTGTAGGGAGTGTAAGCAGTTGTGTGTTATTAGACCAAATAATGAGGCATGGAGTGTAAACAGTTGTGTTATTAGATCAAATAATGCTGTAGGGAGTACAAGCAGTTGTGTGTTATAAGATCAAATATTGCTGCAGGGAGTGTAAGCAGTTGTGTGTTATTAGATCAAATAATGTGGTAGGGAGTGTACACAGTTTTGGATTATTAGCTCAAGTAATGTGGTAGTGTGTGCAAGCAATTGGGTGTTATTAACTCCAATGACATAGAAGGGAGTGCAGCAGTTGTGTGTTATTAACTCAAAAGTGAGTGCAAGCAGTTTTGTATTATTAGATCAAATAATGCGGTATTGAGTGCACACAGTTTTGTGTTATAGTCCTAATTATTTGGAAGTGAGTGGAAGCAGTTGTGTCTTATTAGCTCAACTTATGTGGAAGAGAGTGCAAGCAGTTGTGTGTCATTAGCTCAAATTATGTGGAAGGGAGTGCAAGCAGTTGTGTGTTATTAGACCAAATAATGAGGCATGGAGTGTGAACAGGTGTGTTATTAGATCAAATAATGCTGTAGGGAGTACAAGCAGTTGTGTGTTATAAGATCAAATATTGCTGCAGGGAGTGTAAGCAGTTGTGTGTTATTAGATCAAATAATGTGGTAGGGAGTGTACACAGTTTTGTGTTATTAGATCAAATAATGCGGTATTTAGTGCACACAGTTTTGTGTTATAGTCCTAATTATTTGGAAGTGAGTGGAAGCAGTTGTGTCTTATTAGCTCAACTTATGTGGAAGAGAGTGCAAGCAGTTGTGGGTCATTAGCTCAAATTATGTGGAAGGGGGTGCAAGCAGTTGTGTGTTATTAGCTCAAATTATGTGGAAGGGATTTCAAGCAGTTGTGTGTTATTAGCTCAAATTATGTGGAAGGGAGTGCAAGAAGTTGTGTGTTATTAGCTCAAATTATGTGGAAAGGAGTGCAAGCAGTTGTGTGTTAACTCAAATTATGTGGAAGGGAGTGCAAGCAGTTGTGTGCTATTAGCTCAAATTATGTGGAAGGGAGTGCAAGCAGTTGTGTGTTAATAGATCAAATTATGTGGAAGGGAGTGCAAGAAGTTGTGTGTTATTAGCTCAAATTATGTGGAAGGGGGTGCAAGCAGTTGTGTGTTATTAGCTCAAATTTTGTGGGAGTGCAAGCAGTTGTGTGTTATTAGCTCAAATTATGTGAAAGGGAGTGCAAGAAGTTGTGTGATATTAGCTCAAATTATGTGGAAGGGAGTGCAAGCAGTTGTGTGTTATTAGCTCAAATTATGTGGAAGGGAGTGCAAGCAGTTGTGTGTTATTAGCTCAAATTATGTGGATGGGAGTGCAAGCAGTTGTGTGTTATAAGCTCAAATTATGTGGAAGAGAGTGCAAGAAGTTGTGTGTTATTAGCTCAAATTATGTGGAAGAGAGTGCAAGCAGTTGTGTATTATTAACTCAAATTATGTAGAAGGGAGTGCAAGCAGTTGTGTGTTATTAGCTCAAATTATGTGGAAGGGAGTGCAGGCAGTTGTGTGTTAATAGTTCAAATTATGTAGAAGGGAGTGCAAGCAGTTGTGTGTTAATAGATCAAATTATGTGGAAGGGAGTGCAAGCAGTTGTGTGTTATTAACTCAAATTATGTGGAAGGGAGTGCAAGCAGTTGTGTGTTATAAGCTCAAATTATGTGGAAGGGAGTGCAAGCAGTTGTGTTTTAATAGATCAAATTATGTGGAAGGGAGTGCAAGCAGTTGTGTGTTATTAGCTCAAATTATGTGGAAGGTTGTGTGTGCTCTTAGACTTAATGAGGAAAAAATAAAAATATGTGGTTTTGTGTGTTATAAAAACACATTACAGTGAAGTTAACTTCTGAAGAAAAAGAGAATTTTTGATCAGTGCAATGACATAAAGAATAATTGATACAGATATGTTGATGTCGTTTCTTTTTAATTTCAGGCTGCAAAGCACGACGTTGTTCCTCTCACAACAAAGGTAATGGTCTTTATTTGTGTTGTATATAACTATATCTATTACCTATAACAATTTTGGCTTAAATTATGGAGGGGAAAAAAAGGATACATTTTAACACTTTAAAATCACTTTTTAAGAAGATATATTTCATTTACAGGTTGACGACCATGTCTTTGCAAAAACATGGAAGTCTGGTTCGTATGTTTTGATCGTGAAGATAACTCCTGTAAATGCAGCTGATCCTTTCGATGCAAAAGGTAGGAAAACAACAAGAGATCATTATATTTGTGCCGCAATAGTGTCATTGTTGTCTCGCCTTTTAAAAAAAGCGAGACATAGGCGCCGCTAATGTTGGCGGGCTCGACGGCGTCAACATATTGTATTATAACTTTTTTGTCCTTGGGAGTAAAATGTTCAAATTTCATATATAACCTCCTGGTCATTGTCCGTTTTAATGCCAATAACTTCCAGTCCTCCAACTGACCCTGGGTACGAGTCGAGGTCACTTAAATACATGTACCGTCGCCAAATTTTAATGCAAATATTGACGGTACATGTATTTAAGTGACCTTGACTCCAACCAAGGGTCAGTTGGAGGGCTGGAAGTTATTGGCATTAAGAAGGACAATGACCAGGACATTATATATGAAATTTGAACATTCTACTCCCAAGGACAAGAAAGTTACAATGCAATATGTTAGCGTTAAGATTTTTTAAAGATTTTTGTTAGAGTTTTGGTAGATCTTTATTAAGGTTTTGGTTAAATTGTGCGTTAAAGTGCTTATAACTTTGTAGTCCTTTGGAGTAGAGTGTTCAAATTTCATATATAACATCACAGGTAATTGATCTTCTTATTACCTCGTCCGTCGGATGGGGACGTAAACCGGGCGGTCCTATGTATCGGTCTATCCTCCGAGCACGTTAAAGAACCATAGGAATCTATTCGATAATAAGAGTAGGGCAGGTTCCCGGATTCCTATGTATCCTTCCCCTCTCTCTGGGGCGGCTCTAAATAACATATACTGTGTTGATGAGCCGTTAAACAACATTCAATTCAATTCAGTTCTTCCTATTACATTAATATCAGCCTCCAACTGACCCTGTCAGTTGCGTCTTAAATACATGTACTGTCTCCAAAAAAAATGTGTTAAAAGTGCGTTAAAAACTTTTGTTCTTTGGAGCAGTGTTGATATTTCATATATAATCTCCTCGTCATTGTCTTCTTAATACCAATAACTTCCAGCTCTCCAACTGACCACGCGCGTTCAATCCCAGCCAGGACCGAATTTGGGTTAATTATCGAAATATTTCAAAAAGTATTTCCTACCTGACCAGTCCTTCGGATGAGACTTTAAACCTAGGTCTGCTCGCTAAAATGCTTAGTGCAATACAGAGAGGATAAATAAACGCTTATACGACGACCATGGGTCGGAGTCAAGGTCACTTAAATACATGTACCGTCACCAAAAAAAATGTGTTAAAGTGCATTAAATTAAAAGGTCAGTGGTCTCTTAAATGTACTGTCTCCAAATTTCACACATGCTCACATATGCTCACATGTACATAAAAGAATAAAGAATTACTATTTATTGAAGTATAAAAATTTCAATTCAGTCCACTTTTATAGCGGTACACAACATTACATTAATTGTAATAGGCATTGACATTTCCCCAGAATGCTTAGATTAAAAAGCAATACAGGTTGACAGGCTGATAACTGAAGCAGTGATATACATTTTACTCCACGGCCACTGATAAGCCTGGTATTAAAATATATAACATGTGAAATACAGTGTTACAGATATCACTGGACATAATTATTATTATTTTAATAACTTTCAGCCACTGAACTGACCCTTGACCCTGGGTCAAGCAATTAGTCCAATAGTATTGATTTTTGGATTGTATGTTTTTGCTCTAAATAAAAGACTAAATCACTACTACATTATATGCTCACATGTACATAGAAGAAAGAAAGAATTACTATTTATTGAAGTTTAAGAATTAATAACAATTGAGTAAAAAATGCCCTCTTTCATAGCAGTACAGAAAATTACATTAATTATAATATGCATTGACATTTTCCCTGATAAGTGATAATTGAAGCAATTAATACAGCAACCACATTACTGCAGCTGGGTAATTTGATGCTCCAGTAAAAGTTTATCACATGTGTATGGAATATGTATTATAAAATCTCT
>JAWPHD010021992.1:0-26542 GCA_037043455.1 Cyrtodaria siliqua
TGCCTTTAATTATATTGATAATGTTCTTTAATACATGCATAAATGGCTCTTGACCTGTTTATTGGGTCAAATCAGTATAACATGGGTCATAAGCCCTATACTATTTTTAAAGAGTATTGCGGGCAGGGGCCGCTTTTTACCAGTTTTGGTGAAGGGCCTTTTGGCCTAAATTGACGGCAATAAAATCCATGAAAGGGAATGAAATTTCCAGAGGTAAGTTTAAAAAATGGGGGAAACTGCATGATTTTAAAGAAATGATTGGGGCTATAATACAGGCTGCTACTGGCAAAGAAGAGTAAAAAAGGCCCTGTGTGGGATGTCGTGACGTAAGACACAAAATCTCATTAACCCATACCGTCATTATTTCTGTGGCATTTTTTTTTTAAACTTGGAGGAAAAAAAAATGGTAGTAACACATTCATAATTGTATCTTTAATACTGTTTACAGAATACAGCACACCAAGCTTTTGTTTTCTTTTTTCAATTGGATATATATTGTTTTGGCATTGCCGAATAATGGCTATAAAACAAGCCAAAAAACATGCCTATGTCCCAGTATATGTAGAGCTAGCCAAAGCGAAGTGCTACAAAACATTAAAAAAACTTCTCTTTGTCATTTATAAAATATATTATAGCTCAATAAAATTATTTTATTTTATTTATAAACAAAGTATAATAATGTATAAGAAGTGGAAATTTCTTTGTCCTGGAAAAAGTATAACTAACAACCAGAGACCACCACCTGTGCAACTCACCAGGTTTGTGGTACCTTCTGCATGATGGTCTTGTATGTTTTCCTTGTGTCACAGTCATCTGCATGATGGTGGAGTCGGTCTGTTCTGTTCAAAATCTCTTCGCGCTGTAAATATTCATTTTTACACACAGTTTAATAGAGATCTCTAATAAGACATTTTAGGAAGATATTTGCTTTTTTACAGTGCATATTTAGATGTTTTATAACTTCTGACATACCAGACTGACATATTTTTATAATGGGACGAACTCAGTAGTTTGAGTCCGAATGTATAAATATAAATAATTTGTTAACTGTTTTTAAGATATTCGATTTGTCTCCGCTGACCTTTTGTGCACCATATTCATATACGCTGTATATGTTTTTTGTAACGGAAAGCTGTTCTATTTTTACTAAGTAATGGGTCGAAAACGTCGTGAAAACATCATTTTTTCGACAAGAAGTTTTTCGTCAAAGGTAACATCAGATAAACGCTTTTGACTTAATGTTGGATAAATCTCTTTCGATTCAGACTTAATGTCATAGGTCATATATTATTGCGTTTGCGACGCGGTTACTTTAATTTTTCGACAGATTAAATTTGTTTATGGGCTGATTCCTTTGCTAGCCCACACTGTCAACATTATTATTATCTAAATATTTCAAAATAATGAAGTAACATACATGTAATATGCACCCAAAAATTAGACTGACCCGTTCAAATGTGTTACCCTAAGCAAGCTTTTACTTAATTTCAAACAACATGGCGCTGCCCACGCTCCCAGAAGTTAACATTATCAAAATTGAATCAATATTTTCGAGAAAGGAATCAGTATTAGATGGTTTTCAGCAACTTTGTCTTTGAGTAAAACAAATGCCTTCAAATTTTAAGGAAAAAAGGGTCACACCAGTGGATCACGCGGCAAATCAACGATCCCTATGTGAAAAAAGGCAAAACAAGAACATTTCAGATGCAGAAGTGCATATAAACTTATAGAAATAGATGAAAGATACAATATACTTCAAACCTGGAAACATAGTTGTCGACTGTGGTGCCGCACCAGGTTCTTGGAGTCAGGTAGCTGTACAGCGTACTATGGAAAAGTGCAGGCTCTTGGGTAATAACTAACATAATATCAGAGACTGTCAGAGATGGGTTAGGCCTAAAGTGCGAAAAGGAGTCCTTTTCGCGAAAAGGAGCTTTCGCTACGAAAAGGAGTCATAAAATCTATATTTGAAGCATTTAAGAAAATTATTTTTATATATTTAGAAACATACTATTGAAATATGTTTGCAGTAAAAAAATTAGTTTAATCAACTTCAAATTATTTTTTTTGTCAATACTTTGTGTTTTGACTCCAATTATGACCATACGAAAAGGATCTTTCCGTCTACGAAAAGGAGTCATAAAATCAATATCTAAAGCTGTATACACATTAATTTTAAATATTTAGAAATAGATTATTAGAATATGTTTGCTTTGAAGAAATTAGTTAAATCAAACTTTAAATGAATTTGTTGTCAATACGGTTTGTGTTTTTGACTTCATACGAAAAGGACTTTTCCGTCTACGAGAGGAGTCATACAATCAATATCTAAAGCTTAATGCCTGTTTTTTTTTATATATATATTACAAATAGATTAATAGAATATGTCAGCATTGAAAAAATTAGTTAAATCATAACTTTTAAATTTAAATGAATTTGTTGTCAATATTTAGTATAATGTATGACTCCGTTTTTACCGTACGAAAAGGACTTTCCTTCTGCGACTATGTCTTCATGTTAAAGCTGTTCGACTCTTTATACCTACTTATTATGTAAATTACCTAAGTTCGAAACGCAGTATAAGTATTAAATATTCTCAATTATTCCATTATAAAAAACATCTAATACATGAAAAATGTGAAGTATTACATGCTGATTCAATTATAAAAGGCACCGCGTCTTGATTCGCACAGACGTTACTTCTAGCGTTGAATGGTTTTCATAATGGCACATGTAATTGTTTATTGGGATGCGGAGTGGTAATAGGATTAATAACATGCTTGGTTGTTATACTGGTAAGCAGTTGTTTTCGGTCAATAGAGGGAGGAGCTGGAGATTTAATGTCAGATGACAAATGTTAATAATAAGCAGGAGTACTAGAACGTATATATAACGTACTCCCTGTAATAAGTTAGTAATATTAGGTATACATACATTAAGTCACTACATGATGTGTTTTATGATTTTTAATATTTGCTTCGTCATGTATGTAGATAATCTGCTAACATTATCTCGGTAACAGAAACAGTGTATGTCAAAATAGTTTCTTATATTCATAGTTGTATAACAAAATAATTTTATATCATATAAAGAAGCAATTAACGGTATTAATTTCAATGTTTGCCCAAAACATCGTTTTAGAATGTTATACTGAAGCTTTTTAAACCACCTTCTTCATATCCTGGATTTGAACGAAAGTCTTTATTATAATGTTTAGGAAACCGTATTTCTCTTTCCTATACTCACGAAGTCCTCACGAACGTAGTCACTTAGTTTTTTGTTTATCGAATCGCCTCACTTTGTTTGAATCTAGATCTGTTCATGTCTGTCCAACTGGGGAAGATCCACTCTCAATAATGCTTAGCGACGAATACACGTTCCACTCCAGCATCTTAAGTTTCAGTGTTATGTCGACAATGTCCGCCGGAAGATAGTCGATGATCGATCACCCAGCGTCTATATCGTTTCCGCCTAAGTTAATAAAGACGTAGCGGGAAATATAATATACTGTATTTATAAAACGTAGTTCACTAGTGAATTAAACTGAATTTTATTTTATACTCGCACCAGTTCAGATCAGAAGGCATTGCCATATAATCTTAATTGATTTCTTTGCCATTATTGTAAAAGAAGAAATGCAATATTGTCAAACCACAAAGGTTATTGACAAAAACTTCATTAAAATTCGATTTTAACTAATTTTTTCAATTGCAAAAATATTCTATTAATCTATTTGTTTAATATATATAAAAAGAATTTGTATTAAGCTTTAGATATTGATTTTATGACTCCTTTTCGCAGACGGAAAGTCCTTTTCGTATGGTCAAAATGGAGTCAAAACACAAAGTATTGACAAAAAAATAATTTGAAGTTTGATTGAACTAATTTTTTTACTGCATACATATTTCATTAGTATGTTTCTAAATATATAAAAATAATTTTCTTAATGCTTTAAATATAGATTTTATGGCTCCTTTTCGTAGCGGAATCTCCTTTTTCGCGAAATAGGACTCCTTTTCGCACTTTAGGCCTACCGGTCAGAGATGTAATTCTAATAACAAAAGTGTCGCGCTGCAAGTAGAAACATAATCTTGTGTAATGGGTAAAATGTAACAAGAAAGGAAGTAAAACCAGCAACACTATTGTTTATAAAATAATCAACACAATTTATTAAAATTATTATTCAAATACTACAATGAAAAATAGTCACTTATAGAAAATACATAAAAATGGATCCAGTATTTCTTTAAAATCCGATATACTAATAAAGTCCAAATAATATTAGCAAGTGTCCCTTTAATCTAAATTGACAAGTGTCCCTTTTAATACAATTTTACGTTGCAGGGCAAAGATTCCAGTGGGAAAGTTATAAGTGTGGATTTGCAGCATATACATCCAATTGAGGGGGCCACCATATTTGCCAGAAAGTGATTTCACAAAATCAGAAACACAGTCAAAATACTTGATGCGCTTGATGGTCGACTTGTTGATGTTGTGCTCAGTGACATGGCACCAAGTGCTACTGGGAACAGACAGCTAGATCATGACGTAATTTGTGAACATGTGTCTGACTGTTCTCAAGGTTTTCTACACAAAGTGTTACAGACTGGGTGGTCATGTTGTTTGTAAATTATGGGATGAGACACGATAGGGCAAAAATAGAGACTGTGATGAATAGAATGTTTAAAAATGTTCGTATAGTAAAACCAGAATCAAGTTCGCACGGATTCAGCAGAATTAATTTCTAACTTAGGGAATGACTATCTTTTCAAGAAAAAATAACTTAAATAGATAGTGTTTTTCTTTTTTAGTCTGAGAAAAAAGAAAAACAGCAAAGAAAAAACAACAACAGCCACAATTTATTGATTACGCCCAAGCCTTCCCGTGGACTGCTTCAGCTTGCGGCGCTCTCCTCGTGGGCGGCCTCAGCTTGCGCGGCTGCTCTCGTGGGCGCATGCCACTTGTCGTCTGGCGACTAACAGTAAACTTAGAACTGGTACGGACAATAGCACTCGTGCTATGGCCGTCTTTGGTGTTGACCGCAATGTGATTTCTGCTAGTGCTCTGAATGTCAAAGTGATCTGAATTGTTTAAACTTTCAATATATGTAATTATGTATTAAAGGGGTACAACCTACTTTTTTATTTTTTTAAACACAGATTTAAAAAACAGTCAAGAACGATACAATTAACAGCATCCCTTCAACAATCTTAAAGTTTTCCGACATGTTTTGTTTCATGACATGTTTATGTTTATTTTAAAAGTTGTATTAACACATATATATTCGGAACTCTTGGCAAGGCCAGGTTGGGATTTGTCAATTAACAATAAACTCCATTCAATTAAACGGTTACTCGGAGAATGATGTTCTTCCTTAGTAGACCCATTCGTCGTCGAGAGGAAGTTGTCCTAGCTCATTGCAGGATAGGGCATACACGTTATACTCATTCATATTTAGGCAAAAAAAAAAAATATGGTGTTTCCTATTGCATGCTCTAAAAAATTAGGTTCGGTAGGTTAGGATTTTTTTTTTTTTTTTGGGAGCAAGAATATTGTGAGATTCTACATTTATTTTATCTCATAAACCTCATACAAGTTGATGATATAATTGAAAGTTTCTCTGTGATGTCCAGTTACCTCCATATATTGTGATAAGATCATTCTATCAGAACGTTTTTTTTTTTTCATAAAAAGTTTTAGGGTCGGCCCCTTAAAAATAGGGTCGGTCGGGGCTAGCCCGGAAACACAGGTTTTGTTTTTTTTGCCTTGTTACAAGGTGAGCTACAATTACCAAAAATGTATACCCCTGCTTTGCACCCGTTAACGGTCAAACACATATTGTTGGAATGTGTAGACTTTGATCCTATGGTGTCAAATGTACTACAACGTTAATACTATGACCGAGTTATTTGATAACTTATAGATTCTAGCCTTGTTTTAGTTTTCTTTCCTAAAGGAAGTCAGACTACATAAATCATTATAATATGTTCTTGTATGTATTTACTTCTTTATAAACCCGTTTTCGGGCATTTGTTGATTTATATTATTGATTTATATTACTACCATATCATTCCTTATTTGTAAATAGTTTAATCTTTATATATTTATATTAATTTTTAATTAATCCTTCATTTCTTTATCTTTCGTCAGTTTTTGCACACAATATGACCTATGTATGTGTTGACGTGCCGAAAACACCGTTCATTCATTCATCATGTTCATTTATATGTTTATTTAAAATCCAAATCAATACACAAAAAACACTAGATATTGACAATTCACACATTGCAGTATCTGTGAAAAGCGAAAATAAGATTTTATTTGATGACGTAGAAAACAATTAATCCACAGGTTATTGTATTTATCAATTATCTGGCAACAGTTGTGCAGCTATACAATTCAGATTGACCTCATTTCCCCGTGCAGTCACGCAGTGGGAAAAGTAGTATCTACGTCATGCAAATAATACTTATTTTTACATACAACTTAGAAGCGGATTTAAATATAAATTATGTTTTTTCTCGGGGACTATCAAGAAATGTTTATATGATGTTTACAAAAAAAGGGTGGCCATTCATCTTTAACGAAATAGTATCTCATCGAATTTATTGCACTGTTTTCCATTAAAAGGTTATTATCCATTTATTCTTGAGTGGGTAACCTCTGTCATATACCGGTATGCTGTAGAACTGATTTTTGTGACACCACTGTTTCCTGATCTTGTTTTGCTAACAACTGCTTAAATCATACTTATACTGATTGAGAAAACCAGTGAGTTAGTATATGTTCATATGTTATATTCCCTAACAAACAATTCAGCATTAATAGACAATATAAGAACTAAACATAGATGATCATTTATATATGACTATAAGAAAACAAACGCATAGAAAGCCATACTGCACGTATACAATGACATGGCAGAAGCAGAGCAACAAGAGAACAAACCATTACGGGTTCGACAGGACAAGGTTTAAGACAAACATCGAACGCTACCGTCCTTTGAGAATGTATGTAGACGTCAGTATATCACAGGGATCACAATCTGTCCGGTCATCGCACAATCAGAGGAAAATCAAAGGAGAAAGCATAGTGGTGAAATGTAAATGGGCCTACCACTGAACATGCAGTGCGTTGCAACATGATAGGGTCATAACCTCTGTTGATCAACTGTTAACACGCACGTTAAAGATTGTATGAAAGTGATTATAACCAAATCACGTCAAAATAGAAGTCAGGTTGTGATAGTCCTTGTCGCAGACGAGTTATATTTTGAATGTAGATCAGTGTTACGACAATACATTTGGGCAAGGTTTTTTCGAAGTTTATTGTTAACGGTAGCGCTGATGGAAAAACTCCTTAGTTATACAAAACGTACGAATATTAAAGTCTTCAACTCGTCTACAAGCGCTAGAAAAAAAAAAGAAGAGTAAATTAAGAAACATAGTCCCCATTTGTTGCTGGGAGAAAACCTGCATCTAAGTAGAGGATAATTAACAATATCAAAGTTAAAATCATCTCTTTTGTCATAAATTTTGCTAATTATTTCTCAATTTTTATTAAGGAGATGTAAATTGAGAAAAGAAACGCAGCATCAGAAATATATAGCTTTGTTGAGTTTAAGTTCTTGAGGATATATAGTGTTTACCATAAAAGAAAAGAAAGGGTTGCCAATGTTCAATACGTCATACAGAACTCGAATCTCTCGAGTGAGTTAACCCGTCACTCAGTACTAAGTTAGTAACGTTCAGAAGCAATCTCTACACAAGAGTTGTCGTTCCTCGCATCCGTCAACGTCTGAGTAAATGGCAAACATCTGTGAAAACGATGAAAAGGAAAAATACTTGGTGACAGTCATTTTTGTTCCGACTCAGCTTTATATGAAAGTTTTAACTTTAAAAAGAAATGTTAAAACATTGACACATGGTCAGAAGTTGATCTAAAGCTCGTACATCCCGCATTGTATTATTGGTTAATGTTACAGACAGACGTAACTTAAACTTGGTTGTCTCGTCTAGCCATTTGATAAAACCAGTGAGGATAACAAGCCATAAAAGACACTTATAGATATTCATAAATTAATTCAAGGATTCTAATAAATTGTCATATATTACAAATCAGTTCACTGATCTTCAACTTGATCTATCGTGTCGGACTTAATATCGAAATAACTACATATTGTCGTTCAAATCACTCGAAATAGATTTTAGTAGAAAACAATGGTCGAGATATGGAAGTGACTGCAAATGCAGAGCTGTCAAAAACTCTGACACATTGTAAATGGAAGATTATTACGAATACAAATGCACCATTCTTTCTTTGTAAAGGACACTCTATACTTTGAATGGTTAGCACCCGGGCCATCCTTAACAAGTTGTTGGTTTGTTGTGATCCGACCTTTTCCTAAAAAGGCAGCTACCAAAATCTTTTATTATGCATTTATGGGATAAGATTTTTTTTTTTTGAATCGGACCGCACATCCCTCTGTCAGAGGACTCGGTAAAAAAAGTTCTACCTACCTAATCACTTAAAGGGACACATGGCAATCTTGAGTTATATTCAAACATTAACATTTGCTCCTTGATTTAGTTATCCTGCGTCATTTTGACTTTAAAACTGCTTGCATATAATTAATTAAAAAATGAGATTTCAATTTTCTTCTTTATTTTACCAAAATGTTAAATATATTATTGGTGCAATATTATAAAAAGTTTGTAATATGTAAAAACAATTTGCTTTGAAATATTCTAACAATTAATATTAATGATTGAACAAATGCAAGTCAAGAGAAAAACTAACGGGACGCCGTGAGTTTTTAAAAAATCAAGATTGCCGTGTGTCCCTTTAAAACGTTTTAGGTCGGAGCACAGCAAACCAACACTTTTTTAAGGATGGTCCCGTGTTAGACTCGACAGGACAGATGCTCTTCCCTGATATAAGATGCAAAATGACAACAAAAAATAAGAAAGAAACGTACGTTCGTACGTACGCACGTATGTAGTATGTACGTACGCACGCACGCACGTACGCAACGATGTATGTATGTACACACCACTTTAATTTATGAACCACAAAAACAACATTAATTCTTTGCGGTTTTGGGGCCAATTTAGAAACAATTGTTTTGCTTCGCATAGCCTCGCATTGATCTAGACATCTCTAAAACACCGACTGTCATTGATGAGAACAGCTGGGGCTGATCTTTATTGACTAAATATGTTTTTTCTTCTATAAAAGCGATTACTATCGATTGTCGCCGATTTTAGGTTAGTTCGATTAGTTTTCGATTGTTAAGAGACAATCGGCACATCACTACAATTTGCCCCATTTGTAAGATCATGACACGGTATTTAAGAAAAAGTAAATTACAATTAATTTATTTTTCATAGTTTATGTGTGTGTGCGTGATTTGCCAAGTCTTTTAAAGACATTTTCTATAGTTTTTTCTGCATAACAGATTTTCTTTAAACTTTTTGTACAGTAAGTCTGTTATATATATAGACAGAAAAGGCAAAAATAATGGTAGGTCACCATGCTTGTTAAAATTTTAAAAAATAATTTGTAATGCCACCGTCATGTAAATCTGTCCAGAAAGTTGAACAAGTCCATGAAATAGCTAAATAAGATATTTGTGAAGTCTAATCATTTATTCATTGGTCACAATTCTGCTAAAATTGTATTAAAGTAAAGAACATTTAATTATAATAACATTTAAAGCTCATCTTTATGTAAAACCTATATTTTTTTACAAAATCTGTTGAGACCATTACCACAATTTATGCACAAATTAGCCCATCATGATACAATTTCCTTTTTTTTTTGTATGTTCCCAATAACAGATTTTTTAAACTTTCTGAGCACATAGTTTAACATATATAAAAACAAAATGTACAATAAAAATGTTAGGTCCCCATGCTTGTTTAGAAAAAATAATTTGAAACCCTACCCCTATGCTAAAAGGCCAAGTTTTGTATTAACTTATATAGAAATGGTATATTTTCCTTTTTTGTTATGTTCCTAATAACAGAATTTGTTCAAACTTCCTAGGCACTTATTTGTATTCAATTAAATGTATAGGTCACCATGCATATTGAGATTTAATATTGGTTTTTGGAACCGTACCATTATGCTTAATTTTTTTAATTTTGTTGGAATTTTTTCAAAATGCTATATTTTTCCTATTTTATGTATCTAATAATAGGCCTTTATTTAAATAAAGACAATAAAAAAAAAAAAAAAAAATTCAAAAAAATAATTAATAAGACAAAAATTACAACTAGACATCAAAAGCAACATTCCTGTAAATTTTTGAGGAAAATCCATCCAATAGTTTTAGAAGAGAAGTCGCCCAAAAAAGCTGCGCATGGGAAACTACAGCAAATGCCTTTAAAAGAAACAAGTAATTCAGTACCCTGCCATTTACCCGTTTTAGGTATATTAATATCTATATCGTAAAGTGCGAAGGAAGTAACTAAATGATCAGTTATTGAACGTATACGGTTGATATATGATACTTATACAAACTGAATTAAATTAACGAGTGTTTAATGGACATGAACAGATAAGATTGTAGCACTAGGAAGAAGCAATACGTAACCAATCATAGACTAGACCGATAAAAGGTGATTTTAATTTGTCAGTGTTAGGACTTTACAATCTACAGTCGATATCAAGCCTCTAAAGAATGCTCTTTTCTCTTTGTTTTAAGAGTATATCAAATATATACGCGTCATAAAAAAAGTAAGTTCCTCATGCGAAATGAATGCAAATTAACACGAATGTTACGTTGTACGGAATCGTATGAGAGGAGTGCTGGGGCGGATATTAAAACTTACGACTTAGGGGCAAGTTAAAGTTAAATCATCGAGCCCCGGTTCCGATAAAACCACGATCACTTCTTTGAAACGCATTCTCTTTGAAGCATGATTCCGAAGAATGTCGGGATATGTCGAGTTTGCACGAATGCTATTTAAAAGAATACTATTAAAAAGAAAACGAAATCTCTAAAATACATTTTAACAATACCTGCCTCGAATTATATCTTTCCCCGTGTTTCGATTTTTGTGACTGGGGAAATGTATGATCGATAGACAGGTACCTCGAGGCAATTGACTCTAATACATCAAATGGGAATCCTCGAACATAGCACTGTATTTTAAATGTACAAACGCGATAACATAATAATGATAATAATAATAATAATAATAATAAAAAAATAAAATAAAAAATATTAATAATAATAATGAGTGTGCAAACAACAACTTCTTCTTCTTCTTCACCTTCTTCTTCTTAACAGGACGCTAGTATATAGTTATAATGCAGGCACCTTTCAATGATTTCATCAACAGCGGGGTTGGGTGTGGTTTGTCGGCGCGCATATCTAGGAGAATAAGACAAATGCATAAATTGATATTTTAACTCCCATCCCTAAGAGTAACTTCCCAGCGTAGGAGTTATAATAGCAAATATCAACACGTTGATACCCTATATGGCAAGCCAATTGTCCAATAATTACGTGAACCCAGTTCATGGGTTCGAAAAACTAGGATTAACGATCGATAAACTAGGTTTTTCGAACGTAAAAGTATGTTAACCTATACTTTCGAGCGAAAACATAGGATAACGTCCGTAAACCATAGTTCACGCTCGTAAACGTAGGTTCACGCTCGTAAACCCAAGTTCACGCTCGTAAACATAGGTTCACGTTCGTAAACTATGGTTCACGCTCGTGAACCCCGGTACACGCTCGTAAACATAGGATAACGATCGAAATTCATAGTTCAATTCGATATAGGATTATCAAATCAACTATGAATTTCGGCCGTGAACATGGGTTCACGACCGTGAACCTATGTTTACGATCGTGAACCTATGTTTACGACCGTAAACCATAGTTTACGAACGTGAACCTATGTTTACGAGCGTGAACCATAGTTTACGGACGTAAACCTATGTTTACAACCGTGAACTATAGATTACGCTCGTAAACTATGGTTCACACGAGCGTGAACCATAGTTTACGGACGTAAACCTATGTTTACAACCGTGAACTATAGATTACGCTCGTAAACTATGGTTCACACTCGTAAACATAGGTTCACGCTCGTAAAACCGGTTTTATCGACTTGTAACTATGCTTTCGGAACGGTATCTGTGATTTACGAGTATAGCCAATCACGACCGTGAACTATAGTTTACGAGCGTGAACCTAGGTTTACGACCGTGAACCATAGTTTACGAACGTGAACCTATATTTACGACCGTGAACTTGGGTTTACGAGCGTGAACCATAGTTTCTCGAACAAAACTATGATTTTCGGTCGTTATCCTATGTTCACGAGCGTGAACCTATGTTCACGGTCGTAAACCCATGTTCACGGTCGTAAACATAGGTTCACGTTCGTAAACTATGGTTCACGCTCGTGAACCCAGGTTCACGCCCGTAAACATAGGTTCACGCTCGTGAACTTAGGATAAGACCGAAATTCTTAGTTCAATCGGGAAACCTAGTTTATCGAACGTAAACCTGGGTTCACGAGCGTAAACTATGGTTTACGCCCGTTATCCTATGTTTTCGCTCGAAAATATAGGTTAGTATTCGATAAACCTGGTTTTACGTTCGAAAAACCTAGTTTATCGATCGTTAATCCTAGTTTTTCGACCGTAAACCTTGGTTCACGTAATTATTGGACAATTGGCTTGCCATAACCGTATATTGTCAAATTCCCTACCCAGGTCACCTGTGCACACATAAGACAATACAGTTAACACAGATCAATTAGATACGCTAACAGACATTTTGTAGAAAATTGGTTTATTTAAATTGCAATCTCACACTATGTATAAACTATGACAACTGCACGGTCGTTCTAAACGAAGAACTTTGTTCGTTTTAATCGGAAATATGATTCTCTTTCTTTAAGACTTCCGTTTAGTTCGTTTTTCGGATAGCGATTTATCAATAAATTATGCAACCTTTTACCTTGAGGAGCGGACTGTTATGAGGAAGTATGGCGCACCATGGATCATAACATGTTTGCTTATGGTTTTCGACAGCACAAACCGTCATGTTGTATTTATAACACAACTCTCGCAGACCAAAACATATTTGGGTAATATGGAATATTACGATGAGTCATATTGTCAGATCGGAATTACTTCAAAAAGGACAGCCAATTAAAACCTTGTTTTTTTATTGCAGAATTAAGTAGTTTACGTAAGCATTACACATGTTCTGGCATCATGGCGTATAAAATAGAAGTTTTGAAGTCATTGCTCCATACAGGACCACTGTCAACAAGGTAGGATGCCATTTTTAATATTTCTTACTTAATATGTGACCATTGTGTGCTGACGCAGGAATACGTGCACTATAGCTGGTCTCTTTTAAATTATAATAATAATAATAATAATAATAATAATAATAATAATAATAATAATAATAAACATGAAAATTGTTTTGTTCAAAGAAGTAATTTATCAGATACTAATGTTATTAATACTAAAAATGCAATTTATGAAATTGGTTCCGCCAATGTTTGTTTTTTTAAATTACCTTTCGATTGGTTGAGATATTATATAAGGTGAACAGAAGATAACATATCAGATATTTTATTTCGACATTTGTATATAGTATCTCGTCATCAATATACACAGTTTAATTAAGATGAAGTTTGATCCTTAGCATTTCTGGTAATACAGTTCATACTAATTATGCATGATGGCGAACAGTTTAATCTAGATTGTGTTCTGCATATCATTAATAATAATCACTTGAATATTGTTTTTATTATACTGCACACTAATTTACTGAATTGAATTGATTGTTGTTTAACGGCTCCTCAACACAGTGTATGCTATTTAGAGCCGCCCCAGACAGAGAGGAAGGTTACATAGCAATACGGGAACCGTTCCCCACTCTTATTATCGCATAGATCCTATGGTTCTTTAACGTGCTCGGAGGATAGACCGATACACGGGACCGCCCAGTTTACGTCCCCATCCGACGGACGAGGCTAAGGGAAAGTGTCTTGCCCAAGAACACACCGACGAAACTCGGTGGCACCACGAAATCCGGGGGCCTCCGGTTAAAAATCCGCCGCCACGCTACCGTGGTGTTGAATAGATGTATTGTAACATACCTGCAATAAAATATTATTAAACTAAACTTTTAATTATATGCAAGCTGGTTGAAGGCCAAAATGATATTGGGTTAATAAACCCAGGTGCTAAATGTAATGCTTGATAAATTCTTCTAGGTCACCATGTGTTCCTTTATATTAACCCTCAGACTCTTTTTTTAAGGAATGACAGTTCCTTGTTTAGTATATCGATTTTTAATTGTGCTTTACTGATTGTCTTCAGGAATATAATACCTATGTACGATGTCTCTAAATACACAGTCAACGGGTTCTGTGGCACCGGGTCTGTTTGACGCATTCCGTAGTAATGGAGCGCCGACATACTACGGAGAGAATCACACACCATGGATGGCAGACATCCTGGAGGCAGGGATCATCTTTGGCGTTAGTATTCTGGCCCTGGCGTTCATCTGTATTTTGCCTGGAATACATGGTCGAGACGTGAGTCGTGTTTTTTTCTCCATTTTAACTTTTTATATCATGCGTACCCTTTCTGTTGTTGCAATCACTTGTTACTTTGCATAATATAGAAAATGTAAAGCCACACTTCATGGAAGATTGAATAGTTTCAATGAGTTCTCTTGTCAGATAAAGTCTTGGTCAAGGGTGAAAGAATTATCAAAATCGGATGATAAACAAAGAAGATATGATCATTTGAAGGTTCTTTTGAAACAAATATGGAAGCCGCCATTTTGAGAACTATGACATCACAGTTCTAAATTAACATATATGTAATATTTATAAATATGTTAATTGACTGATTTATAGGGGGAATCATGCAATGGTATGAAACATGATTATAACTAAAATGTTATAATGCAGTATATGACCAGTGTACTATTTTGCATTCATCTGCAGTGATTTTCTTCGCTTTAAATGATATTTACCAATAAAATGAATATGCCATATATGGTAATTTAGGATTATGACGTCATATTTCTCAAAATGGCTGCTCCCATATCCGTTTTAGAATAATCTTCAAATGATCATATCTTGTTTGTTTATTATCCGATTTTGATAATTCGTACACCTTTTCAAGTTTTTTCAGAACTCACAGTAATAAAACCTTTTGCCCGTGTCACTACATTCCCTTTAATGTATAATTCTGCCTCCAAATTGCATTTAATCACCCGGGCTGATGGTGAACAATTGGGCCCTGCAACCTACCCGTTTTTATGCATAAGTGTAGTTATTTGGCAGAGCTTACAAAGTTCAGTTCTATCCCTTTGACTGTACTGCGTAATTCCCTACGTTATGTTTAATACATAAATAAAATGCTTCCGAATACTTCGTCAGCTTCTACAGCGATTTATATTTGTATCATTGCAGAGAGTGTTCACGTTCATCTGGGTGATTACCAGCCTCTTTGTGGGAGGAGTTATATTAGGTAAAATGTTATATCCTAGTTGTATTATGTTATACCGTAGTTATATTAGGTAGGATGTTATACCGTAGTTATATTATGTAGGATGTTATACCGTAGTTAAATTAGTAGGATGTTATACCGTAGTTATATTATGCAGGATGTTATACGGTAGTTATATTATGTATTATGTTATACCGTAGTTAAATTAGGTAGGATGTTATACCGTAGTTATATTATGCAGGATGTTATACCATAGTTATATTATGTATTATGTTATACCGTAGTTGTATTAGGTAGGATGTTATACCGTAGTTGTATTATGTTATACCGTAGTTATATTAGGTTTGTTGTTATACCGTAGTTATATTAGGTATGCAGTTATACCGTAGTTATATTAGGTAGGATGTTATACCGTAGTTGTATTATGTTATACCATAGTTATATTAGGTATGTTGTTATACCGTAGTTATATTAGGTATGCTGTTATACCGTAGTTATATTAGGTAGTATGTTATACCGTTGTTATAACATGTATGATGTTATACTGTAGTTATATTAGGTATGTTGTTATACCGTAGTTATTTTAGGTAGGATGTTATACCGTAGTATATTAGGTAGGATGCTTTCCACAACAGGACAGATTGTGGAACTTATGATCACGTCTACCTAAGTCCTGAAAAGGGAGGGGACGTTTAATGTTTGGTTTCAATATTGTCTAGTCGTGCCCTTAAATGTGTATTCTCATGTTGCTCTTACTACCCAGTCAGTGTGTACTTGTTTTGTGGCATTCTAGTTGTGTTTTTTTATTCATGTAAACAAGATCATATCCGTGTGTAGCCTAGTATGCTGACGAGCTTGTTAGAGGTTACTGCTTGTCGGGGATTTGGTTGCCCGTTTTATTGGGATGACACTATGGTAAGCGTGAGGTTTGATACACCCTAGAACCTGGTTTAAACTCCAATCGAACATGTTGCCACTGGCGTTCCAAGGCGTAACCCCTATTGTCAACTCACTAGTTTCACGTACTGTATTTCTAAATGATTATTTACGAATGTAATTGTTTTATATGCGTGTTTTGATCGACTGCGTCCTGTACTTACATGCGTATTTTGATCGACTGCGTCCTGTAATTAATGCGTACGGGTACGTTTCTGTATAATAAATATACCCGATACGACAATGACCCCATCAGCGCTACTACTATGTAGATATTACAATTATGCGTTGTTCATTCATATCCACTCGAAATACTACATACGGCAAAATCAGTTGTTAAAAGAGCCATTCAAATCCAGTAGAGAAAATTAAAACATTTATATTTCAGTGACAAACTTTAGTCAAGAATGGGAGACTTCCACTATTCAGACGACGACAAAGTATAAAGCTGGGACAGGCAGAGACATCAATGCAAGTGTCGGCGTGCACATCGGTCTCAGGGGCATCAATATAACGCTTAAAGGTAAGGTTCTTATTATTTTTCTTCTTTTTCTGCAGATTACGATTCTCGATGAATATTTAGCTGTAAATAAATCCAGTTATGACAAGATTCCCTACCCAGTCACGTTATACTGACACCGGGCTGACCAATCCTAGCACTATCTTTTACTTACTGAGCGTAAAGCGTAACATTTTGATAAAGTCTTTGGTATGATCCGGTCTCCCACATGTGAGGCGTACACTCTGCCAGTACACCACCGCCCGGTTATATGCCTCTTTACAACACAATGCTGAGGCATAGGACACAACTGATGCATATACTAATTTAATGGCATATATTACAGACTAACATACGCCACAACTGATGCATATACTAATGTAAAGGCATATATTGCAGGCGAACATACGACACAACTGATGCATATACTAATGTAAAGGCATATATTGCAGGCGAACATACGACACAACTGATGCATGTACTAATGTAAAGGCATATATTGCAGGCGAACATACGACACAACTGATGCATGTACTAATGTAAAGGCATATATTACAGGCGAATATACGACACAACTGATGCATATACTAATGTAAAGGCATATATTGCAGGCGAACATACGACACAACTGATGCATGTACTAATGTAAAGGCATATATTGCAGGCGAACATACGACACAACTGATGCATGTACTAATGTAAAGGCATATATTGCAGGCGAACATACGACACAACTGATGCATATACTAATGTAAAGGCATATATTACAGGCGAATATACGACACAACTGATGCATATACTAATGTAAAGGCATATATTGCAGGCGAACATACGACACAACTGATGCATATACTAATGTAATGGCATATATTGAAGGGGAACATACGACACAACTGATGCATATACTAATGTAATGGCATATATTGAAGGGGAACATACGACACAACTGATGCATATACTAATGTAAAGGCATATATTACAGGCGAATATACGACACAACTGATGCATATACTAATGTAATGGCATATATTGAAGGGGAACATACGACACAACTGATGCATATACTAATGTAATGGCATATATTGAAGGGGAACATACGACACAACTGATGCATATACTAATGTAAAGGCATATATTACAGGCGAACATACGACACGACTGATGCATATACTAATTCAATGGCATATATTGCAGGCGAACATACTACACAACTGATGCATATACTAATTCAATGGCATATATTGCAGGCGAACATACGACACAACTGATGCATATTCTAATTCAATGGCATATATTGCAGGCGAACATACTACACAACTGATTCATATACTAATGTAAAGGCATATATTACAGGCGAACATACGACACAACTGATGCATATACTAATTCAATGGCATATATTGCAGGCGAACATACTACACAACTGATGCATAACTAATGTAAAGGCATATATTACAGGCGAACATACGACACAACTGATGCATATACTAATTCAATTGCATAAACTGCAGGCGAACATACGACACAACTGATGCATATACTAATTCAATGGCATATATTACAGGCGAACATACTACACAACTGATGCATGTACTAATGTAAAGGCATATATTGCAGGCGAACATACGACACAACTGATGTATATACTAATTCAATGGCATATATTACAGGCGAACCTATGACACAACTGATGCATGTACTAATTCAATGGCATATATTGCAGGCGAACATACGACACAACTGATGCATATACTAATTCAATGGCATATATTGCAGGCGAACATACGACACAACTGATGCATATACTAATTCAATGGCATATATTGCAGGCGAACATACGACACAACTGATGCATATACTAATTCAATGGCATATATTGCAGGCGAGCATAACGACACAACTGATGCATGTACTAATTCAACGGCATATATTGCAGGCGAACATACGACACAACTGATGCATAAACTAATTCAATGGCATACATTGCAGGCGAACATACGACACAACTGATGCATCAACTAATTCAATGGCACACATTGCAGGCGAACCTACGACACAACTGATGCATATTCTAATTTAATGGCATATATTACAGGCGAACATACGACACAACTGATGTATATACTAATTCAATGGCATATATTGCAGACGAACATACTACACAACTGATTCATATACTAATGTAAAGGCATATATTACAGGCGAACATACGACACAACTGATGCATATACTAGTTCAATGGCATATATTACAGGCGAACATACTGCACAACTGATGCATATACTAATGTAAAGGCATATATTACAGGCGAACATACGACACAACTGATGCATAAACTAATTCAATGGCATATATTATAGGCGAACATACTACACAACTGATGCATATACTAATGTAAAGGCATATATTACAGACTAACATACGCCACAACTGATGCATATACTAATTCAATGGCATATATTGCAGGCGAACATACGACACAACTGATGCATATACTAATTCAATGGCATATATTGCAGGCGAACATACGACACAACTGATGCATATACTAATTCAATGGCATATATTACAGGCGAACATACGACACAACTGATGCATATACTAATGTAAAGGCATATATTACAGGCGAACATACGACACAACTGATGTACACTAATGTAAAGGCATATATTACAGGCGAACATACGACACAACTGATGCATATACTAATGTAAAGGCATACATTACAGGCGAACATACGACACAACTGATGTACACTAATGTAAAGGCATATATTACAGACTAACATACGCCACAACTGATGCATATACTAATTCAATGGCATATATTGCAGGCGAACATAACGACACAACTGATGCATATACTAATTCAATGGCATATATTACAGGCGAACATACGACACAACTGATGCATATACTAATGTAAAGGCATATATTACAGGCGAACATACGACACAACTGATGTACACTAATGTAAAGGCATATATTACAGGCGAACATACGACACAACTGATGCATATACTAATGTAAAGGCGTATATTACAGGCGAACCTGTCCATCAACTAAATGAGACGATAAACTACAACGAACATTTTAGCTGGCAGTGGGATCAAGGACGAATGGGGTTTGGACCTTTTGGTAATTAATTAACCAAAGTATTACTCTTAAAACGCTAATTTCCTAGTTGTTAGATTAAACAATTTACAAATTCTGAGCCAACCAACCCCGACCACGTCGTCAATGAGGGTAACATATAGACTGATACCAATTCAAGTTAAGTGAGAAATTTCTTATTGAGTATTCCTGTATATAGTACTATACTAATACCTATTACAAGTTTAAGTTATCCTCTTTCAGCGGCGTCGTTAGTTTTAAATGGTATTATGAATAGCAAAGTTCGATGCATGGAACATAGCATTAAGTTAAAACTAAATGTCCTCCCTTAACTGTGGTCTAAACTGGTTCCCTGTAGTATATAAGGCTTCACTAGAGCAAAGCAGAATCTAACAGGGGACACTTTTATCTCATTACTTTTTGCCAGTTTTCTTGAATCCGGATACTTTTTAAACAGCATGATTAAAAAAATACAGACTTGAAACGTTATTATTTCAAAAACGTATGAGGAGTTTGCACTGTTTCATTAGGAGACAATGATATGCAGTCTGAAACTCTCATTGACCATCGAATAGTTCAAGATAAGCTTCTTTCGTAAAACAATTTGTCGCTGGAACAGTCAACCAGCCACTTTGGCTGAGGCTCCTGATAGATCTCTTTTAAACCACAACATAAGCTTTCCAAACTCAATCAAAAAACTATATGACACAGTCGATTGTTTTTTAGGTTCTAATGCTTCTCGGTGCTAGGCTGGTAAAGTGAATTCCTAGTGGCCGTAGCGCTACGGAAGCCAGCTTGTACCGATGATGAAAGGCCTAGCTGCAACTGACTAATATGTTTTGTTTTACAATGTTATTAGCAAATCTTCATATATACATGATCATCTCTGTGTTATATATATATATATTGCCTATTAATGCTGCCTAGACTGTTAGAGGATATAGCCTGGAGCGGATTTCTGTATTACACTGTCCCGTTTTTTATGGATGACAGTCGGGTAAGAGTAGGGTTTTGTGTGCTTGCGTTTTGAATGTTTTTTTTTGTTGTTGACCGTGTATGTGAATGCTAAATATCCTGTTCGACTTTTATACTTACTTTTACTTATTTATTTTAACATGCATGACCAAACATACATTATTATCATCATGTGTGAAGCAAATGCGTAACGTGCTCGTAAGTAGTGATACATTCTGATTTCTGACAAGGAAAAGTTATAAGCCTGGGAGAAAATTCACTAATTTTAAACGAAAGTTGATGCGTGTACGATCTGTTTTCAGCTGGCGAGTTTAATCAGGAGTATAGAGCCGCTCAGTTTCGCGGCCTACCGTTACCCATACTGTGGATTGCGGAGTACTTCACACTGGATGGCGAGTTTATTAGGTGGGGCAGGCATTACAGAGCGGCTGGACTGTTCGCGCATATGTGCCTGTGGTAAGTTACGGCATTTACGTATACATAAATAACTATTAAGAGAACTAAATGTACGTGTATAGTATTTACTAAATAAATAGGAAAAGCTATCAGTATTAAGATAAATGCGCTTAGCTGCACCGGCAAAAGACCCGCGCGGTACAACAGTGTGATGATTGCGCATGTTATCGACTTTTGCTCAGATTGTATAAAGATCACATTGGGAACATTATTTTCACATGTAATCAAAAAAAGTGTTCTGAAAAACAACAAAAAAGCATCACATTTGATTCCCCTTTCCTCACAATTATTCAAGCACCGTAAAAGAGAATTATTAATAAAAAAATACTAAAAAAACGGAACGACCGCGGAAATGCAAATTCACTGGTCCTCCGCCCTTGGAGATGGACACAAAAGTATTTGAATAAGTACATGATGCACAAAGTATTTTACCTAAATAGTACATCATTTCAACAATCCACTGAAAGTTTTAAATCAGCATTTAGATTTCGAGTATAAAACAAAACAAAAAATGTCCACGATACTTACTTTTCTTTCAGTTGCACACAACCAAACATAACCACACATAGATGTGTTTGGATCCTGCGTCGCAAATAATAACGATAACATGTAACACTCCGTAATGGTCATATACCGCTATTGCATTTCCCATAGGCTTACATTATAGCCTTTTGGCATAAAACCCCTATTCCTAAATCCCATTGTATAAAAAACCCTATTTTGTTTTAAAGAACTATCTTAGAGACTCTCAAAATGATCAGCAAATTGGTGATAATACAATACGTTCGGCCTCTAATAGTTCACTGGTGGTGGGCACCCCAAGAATGGCAGTAAAGAAATTTCACTTTTTTCAAATATACCCTCAGTACAAGTGTATCCCCTCAGTACCATTGTATCGATAAAAATGGAAAGTTAAGTCAAACTAAATGAACATGTTACGATGGAAATATAATAGTTTGATGTTTTGTAGGGACTTGTTATGATTTGGGTAATTTAATCAAGTAGGAATCTACCTTACAACATGTACAATATGACTATATTCCCTAATAAACCCAATACCTAATGCTACTCTTCATTTTATTTAGTAATTATGTATAATAATGCATCACATTCCAGGCTAGCTCTGCCTTTGTGGATACTCTCCAATGTATTGTTCTTCATATTGATGCGTTACGGAGCATACTTGCTCATGATGACGGGGATCAGCATGTGTGTGGCCAACACAATTAAACACTTCCTCCGGAATCCACTCGAATTACAGATACCATTCTCTGCAGAACACGTGCTCAAGTTCGAGTATGGCATTGCCTTTTGGCTGTGCCTAGGAACAGGCAAGTAAACTGATGTTTTACATATCGAAATATATACACTTTGGAAGTGTTTTTTCCCCCGTCGACATATATTTAGGTTCTCAAAGGTATATAGAGATTACATTACTTTAATCTATTAAGCTTGGCATAACGTGACGCTATCGTTATTACCAGCGTTATATGTAACCGAAATGTCCCCATTTGTTTCACGCATTATCAACTTGTATTGCTTTATCTTTGTTAGGTTGTCTATGTATCGTGTGTGGCTTCGTCATTCTGATCATGGATCTTCGGTTCCCATCTGTAATCGCTCGATTCTTTGGAGCAGACGTTTTACAAGACGACAATCTACTGCAAAAAGAAGGTAAACAAAAACGGAATTCAATTTCTTTATACTTAGGTTAAGCAGATAGATACATTGGCCGAAAGAGTACACGCATAACTTATACATACATACTGTCGTTCAGAAATGGTTCATTTTACGAAACAGTAAATTCTAGGTCAAGTTCTCCTTTCATGCTCATTTTCATATGGGTTTGACGGCGTTATCATAAATCTAAGTGTAGCGGATAGCAAACGTTGCAATCGAAATGCAAATAAAACATACTGGTTGGGAGTATTTTCCTGGTTACCACTCGAATTTTCGTATTTCTGTAACATGTTATTCTGACGAGACCTACTTTTGTCAATCAACATATACAATGTATTTTATGAATATGAATATGTGAATATGAATGTCTATAAGGATTTCAAGCATATAAATTATAACACTGTTAATTAGTCACTGTTTATGTTTAAACATTCTGCAATAGTAATATTAAATCGTTCTCTATAACGTATATAACCAATGATTTTCTTGTGAAAGATCCGTTTGAATGTTCTCTATAAAATGTGTATGTTACAGTTTTCTTGTTACAGATTCAACAGTTTCCCGTTCATCCGGCAGCACAAACATCAGTGACAACAGTGACCTGACAGAGATAGTTGAAGTTGGCAGTGACGGAAAAGTTGTCAGAAAGATAGACCTACGACCAGCAGGTGCACCGAACGCCGGCAGTAACGTGGTCAAACAAACACGTGACAAGCCGAGTTACGGGAGACACATTGATGACGTGTACGGAGACGAGTGGACTGATGCGTCAGCAACTGACAGTGACATGGTACCAACTGATGAGGAATTTGACGGGTTTTCATCAGATTCGTCCATTGATAAAGTACGTACAAGTGTCATTAGTCATATTTGAATAATATAAACAAAAGGTAGAGTCAGTATGCAAGGAAGCCCTTTACTGATAACTTCATTACTTCCCGCTTTGTGCCTTCCATACATAAGCCCAATCAGAACTGTCCCAACCACGTTCTTTAAAAGAATAGTCTGCGAAAGTTAGCGAGTTTGTACGACTGAAATAAGCCGAATTTAACCGGAAATCTCATTCTTGAGTATCATACCAATAATCATGTTCTACAATGATATAACTCAACTGACAGTTTGTCAAGTTGTCAAATTAGACAAAATAAAAGCATCATCCATTTAATGAACACGAGTACCTTAGTAATACCAGTATAGAGAGATGAGTCCAAATTTGAAAGCATTTACATTCTGAATATAATTTAATAATACAACGACCCTTCCGACTGACAGGACATTTACAAAAATATACGATGGCAAAAATTGAAAAATAAAAGCCACATGTAGTACGGAATACAATAACGCAATCAGCAAACACTATGGCATCGAATCTTATAAAGCAATACAATAAAACAACTCTCGTTATACCATTAAAAACATCTCACTAAGATCACAATTTTCTATTGGTCTTTCGTAAGTACTTTCACAACGTACATGATCTTTACCATTATAGATAGTAGTATCTCATATACAACACAGATTTGTGAGTTTTCTTTTTTTTTCTGTTTCATCAAACATATTGTATACTATACATATTGACTGTATATCGACACCATCTGTCTTGCAGACGAAAACAAAGCACCATGGGAATGTAGGAAGATTCACTGGACGTGCACAGACAAAAAATGTTTCCCGGGGAGTTATACAGAGATTCCAGCGACAACGTCGACAGTCATCGGCCCAACCCAGAACTGACAGGACGGATCAGGCTAGGCCTCGATTTTCATTTGTTCGACCGAGGCACGGAAGGAGAATAACTCCTACTGGTGAAAGCAGTAAGTCCGTTCACGCTTTACAATAAACATAAAGTATTACTTGAGTGTCTCTCAAAGGTCATCGAAGACAGTTGTGTTTCTATTAAGATTACATATACACGCACACAGATAATTTCAAACAGAAAGAGCAGTAGATACCCTATATACATGTCTCTGTTTGCATATTTTTTCTGTAATTCGGTTGAAATTATATAGCAATATTTTAGAGGAAAAAAACGCACACACAATTATTTCGAATATGTTGCATTACAGAAACGCCCAAGTGGACATGAAGAACAACAATATGCCATACATTGATGGCGGAATAGAAGATCCGGAAGCAACCATTGTGCAGTGTCGGTCAACGTTCATTTTCGACCGTGCGCCTCGCGTAATAAGTTCTAGTCACCTATCGCCTCAGTCAAAAACAACTAGTCATTCATATTCCTTGCACCACTGAACGTATTTATAAAAGGCATGTACAATGTGGTTTCAATTGCGAGAGATGCAAACGTGTTTGCTCGATGACATGGTGTAAAAGTACATTGTTATTGCCTGTATTTGCGCATATTATGAATCACAGATGCAAATCAAATCAGCTTTTTAAAAACAGTATATTTAAAAGATATATTATCCCGTAATTATTTGATTGTAATGACAGCCAACGTATTTTTTTCACTAATGTTTATATATCAATTTTTTTCACTAATGTTTATATATCAACAAATCATGTGTGTGCCGGAATGTTCAAACTTCGTCTCATTTTTCATCAATTCTTGTAAGGTCATGGTTTATACTATATTTCGTGTTTTCAGTTTGCAATGTTGATTTATATTATTATGTTTTGGTTTTATATATTTTACCTGTGAAATATACATGTACATATATTGTATTGTTATTTTTTGTTGTTTAATATTTACCGAATTTTTAAAACGGAAAAAGGTACAGTAAAAGTAGATATAAAAATCGAACAGGAAAAGTAGCATTCAAGGGCGACAGCTAACCACAACATACAGAAACAAAGAACAACTTTAAAGATGGATAAAGGGCAAGATAGGACATCACAAATACAAAAGGGTTGACAATAGCGCTACCGCCTTGGAACGGTCATTGGCAAAAAAAATCCACAGGGGGTTTAAACCAGATTTTAGGGTGCACCAAACCTCAGACTTACCCTATTGTCATCCCAATAAACGGGACAGTGTAAATAAAGATATACCCGCCAGGTTATAATCTCTAACCAATAAGGTAGCATTAATAGGCAATATAAGTAAAACACATAAATGATCATGTGCATGTATGTATAATATAAAAAACAAAAGCCTAGAAAGCCACAAAGTAAGTACTCAGTGACTTGGCAGAAGTCAGAGCAACAAGCAAGAGAACAAACCGTTAAGAGTACGACAAGACAAGATTAAAGACAAATATTAAACGCTATCGTCCTATAAGTATTTAGGTAAACGTCATCATAGGGTCCAAAATCTGTCCGGTCATCGCACAATCAAAGAGGAAAGCATAGTGGCGAACTGTAAATGGGTCAACCATTAAACATGCAGTACTTTGCAAAATGATAGGGTCATAAC
>JAWPHD010021993.1:0-26542 GCA_037043455.1 Cyrtodaria siliqua
TCTAAATGGCGAACAGGAAATGTAGCATTCACAGACACAGTCACCAACAAAACACACAATGAAAGCAAATAACAATTACAAGGATACACAAGCAGGGTTTTATGGAAGCGTCAAATAGCTGCCGAGATAAAATAGCATATATCTGGGTATGAACTGGAAGCAAAAATTAACGTTATACTAGATCAAATCACGGGTATTAAAACAATATTGAACAAAAACGTTGTCACGGAGACATAAACACGCCACGACCGTTTTTTCTTACCAGACACATTCTACCAGATTTTTACATCGGTTTTTACCATTCATTTTGAATGAAGGTGAAGGATCTCGCTTCTCTCTCTGTTTACATACCTTGACATGCCCTACATATTAATTACAATTCACCTTTGTAACACGACGTGCTAGAAGTACACATCAGCATAGAAGTACATTTGTTCTCATGTAAGGATACGTGTGCATTACAACACAAATAAACTGTTCACTGCTACAATGTGTAATTATAAGATAATCAAAGTGGAAAATGTAAAGAAACTGTTTATTGCTACCTTACCATGTGCACTTATGGAAACCATATAAGAATGAAAGAGAAGTATGCGCCAAAACAAAAATAAATGGTTGAAAATACGAGAACGCCTCGAAACTCTCAGTATCAAAATATCACTGGGGTTTAAACTATGTTCAGGGGTGAACCAAACCTCACTATTAACGTATTATCATTAATTAAACAATTAAACGAGACCGTGTAAGAAATCCCCGCCAGACTATTTCCTCTAACAAGAAAGGCAACATGAATAAGAAATATTAGTAAAATACGAAGTTGATCATTCAGCTAGGAATGAATATAAAACGGAAGCTAGAAAGCCACAGTGACTTTGCAGAAGCCAGACCAACAAGCGACATTACGTGATCCCGCCGTAGTTCCATTAAGCGATGGGAAAGCTTATATTAGCCGGTTTTATAACGGATATTTCAGAAATAAAACACCTTTAAAAACATTTTTTACTAACAAAATGCGATAACCCGTTTACAATACAATATGCAAACTTTTATTCCAAAATTTAAGGTTTTATTTCATACCCCAGTCAACCCGTTTTCGCTTCTTGGAGAAGGGTTGGAGGGGTTATGAAAGTTAATACTCGGACCACGTAATGAATAAACCATAGAGGGCACGCAATACCACAATGAAGACACGCATTAGCATCTTATTTAAGAAGACGTCATCAAAGGTCTGTTTGTACAACGTCTCTACAATGTGTCGGGTCATCGCACAATCAAAGAGGAAACATAGTAGCGAACAGTAAATGAAAATGCAGTTGCGTTGAAAATGATAGGGCCATAACCTCTTTGATAAACTTTCTAACACGTTTATAACGATCGTATAAAAGTGATAATGATCAAGGATCTAAGAGTTTGTAAATTAAGTCACCATAGGAGCTGTTATAGTCGTTTTTGATATTCTAAAAGTAAATCAGGGTTACGATAATAACATTAGGAAAATAACCTTTCTTGAAGTTAAGATATTTCATGCTGAGTCATTACATGGTCCCGCCTTAATCCATTAAGCGATGGAAAAGCTTATATTAGCAGTATTTTATAACGGATATTTCTACAATAAAACAAGTTTAAAAACAGTTTCTTTACAGAACAATGCGATAACCTGTTTAACATTACCTATTAAATGCCGAAATTAAGGTTTTATTTCATACACCAGCCAGCCCGTTTTCGCTTCTTGGAAAGGGGTTGGATGGGGTATGAAAGTTAAATTCGGACCATTTAATGTGTTAAGAAATTATCGAAATAGGTTATCATCTAATTCTTTTGCAATGCACCGTATGTTGAATGGATGACCCATTGACAGTTCGCCATCACGCGTTCGTCATTGATAATACGACGACCAAACATATTGTACACGCTATGACGACGTCTACCTAATGATTAAACAGGACGGTAAAGTTGGATTTTTCATATTAAATCATGTCCTTGGCTTATTCTTAAAATGCCATTCCCTCGTTGATCTGACTTATGATGCATACGCACTTTTTTGATGGCTTTCAATATATGTATTAGTTTATATTCATATATACATGATCATCACAGTGTTTGGGTATATCGCCTTTTTATGCTGCTAAGTCTTGCTAGATGATAGACTAACAGGAGCTCTCTAATTTATACTGTTTTACTGAAATGACACTAGCGTAGGATTGAGGCTTTGTGCATCATAAAACTGGTTAAAGGCCCACATTGGCCACTTGCCTATCAGTAGCTCTAGTATTAACCTTTTGTACTTTTTTGTTTGAATTTTGCATCATCCTTTAAGTATAGTGAAGAATCATTGTAACTATAGAATGTTTCCTTGTCTTTTCTACGTTCTACACTATATGCCATAAAACAACAGTTCATTCTTCCGATCAATGACACGTTAATAGCTGGCAGATGTAACATTGACAAGTTATTCAACCGTTTTTGTTTTATGTTTTTTTTATGTTTCCCAATATTCCGACCATTACTGAAATATGTTATTTCAAGTTTTCATCTATTTTTCCCATGTCGTATCTGTTCGTTCAATATTCTAATGATATCTTAATATTCTGTTCTAGCGTGTCTTGTTACTTTCATTAATTTCAGTTCCGTCTGCTCGATAAATCTCGAATAGCTTATATTTTGTGTTATCATGGAAGCCCTGGAGGGCCATTTTGACTTAGTTATTTTGAGTTATGATTTCGCTCTTTTGACTTTTGACTTCTATATTATGACTTCTGACTTATGTGTTCGTTATATAAATTGGCGCGTTTTCAACCAGAACATGGCTAGCCAATATCAACGGAATGCATCGCCGTTTCCCGTCAATCTCAAAAAAGCGAGCTATATGTGACTGGTTATGAAGTTTTTGTTTTTTTTCACTCAAAAGTAATCCTCCGGATCACATTATTGTATTCAGTCTATTTTTAATTATTCGGCATCACCGAAGCTCTCAACTTTCCCTAAACGTCAAAATGGCGAAAAGAGGAGGCGGTGTTTGAACAAAAGAAGGAGATAATTGGTTAGGTTATTTGTCTAAACCAACGACTAACGCTGTTGTTACCCAAACATTGGAAGACCCTATTCTAGAATGGTTTGATAACACATCCAACATTGCCAAATCAATTTGAATGATGCTGTGTCGACTGTTGATACGATCGACTGTAAAATAAGCCAAACATTCTGGTGATCGCGTGACGCAATAAAGCAAAACGAGAATGAAAGTCGAAGTGTTCATGGCTGATTATAGTAGAAAATGGTTTACCCAATTAAAATCCTAAAATACCCAACTAAATAAAAATGAGTGGTAAATACCCAGTTGATCAAAAGCTTATCTGTAGCTCTGACAGAATATTTAAATCTGGCATGGATACATTTAATTTTTATCAATATTGATTTTTTATATATATATTTTTTTTCATTATTCAATGTCTGTGACGTTTTATGGGTTTAGGTTCAATGGAATTTCCGTTAGTAAATTCAGAAATGTAATCCAGAAGAATTTCGTGGTTTTGGTTGTTGCTAAATGATTAAATAAACATTAAACTGGCATCCACCTTCAGGGCTTTTTTTCCACCAAACTGGGAAGAGGCCCAGGCCTGTCCATTTTGGGAAAAAAATAACGCGCTTTTACTCATTTGGAAAATATGTAAGAATTCGTAAATTCAGTAAATATGCTTTATTTATATTTTATTCCATTATTATTGTTATTACTATCTTGCTTGATTCAGAATTGATTAAACAGACAAAAACATTGCATTATTCATGATTTTTCTGAAATTCTTAGAGAATGCCGCCTTCTGATTGGAAAAGATTTCTGACAAAATTGGGGAAAAAATATACAATTTTGAATTGTGAAGAGGCCTTTTATAGGCCTCTGTTATATAAGGTAAAAAAGCCCTGAACTTGTAGCTTGTGTTCGATATTCACCAAAATAAGCATCGCTGTCGTTCAAAATACAAAGACACATGTTGTTGTGAGTTTGTAAAAAAGTAGAAATATTTTTTAGACGAACAGATTTTAATGATTATTTTCTAGTACGAAAACAAGTAGGAATATTATTAATTTATTTAGTTATCTTTTCATTCCGTACATTCAACACAACCCATCAGGCCGCCTGTTTAAATGTACATTACATTGTCAGTGTATGGGGGACACGTTTAAATACAGATTTAAAACAGTAACTGGATTATTTTAATCACAAGTAGGTAACCTTTCAGTGACTTTTATGGTCATCTTTTATTATATATTATGTATACATTATTTGCAAAAAATATCAATGGGAAACGGGAAACAACGAAATTAATGATTTTGGTTCCGACCAAAAATCAGGACGGAATTTAAGGAATTTTAGAGATTTAACATCGGGATAAAGTGCAAATAAAAAAATTAAAAGAACAGCATAAAAAACGTTGAAAATTTATGGTTATCATCCCGAAGGTAAATATTATTGAACTAGGCTTGGTACTGATCATTCCCACCAAGGTTCTTTGAAATCCGGCAAGAACTTCATTAGCACCTATGCATTATTTTGTTACCTCACCACATGAGTATAGTTTGCAAGAATGGTTGTATAGTGAAATTTGGCGCTTGCGTTACTTTAACAGGGCTAAAAATCATTCAACCATTATACAGTTAGCTTGATACTGATAATCCAGTTTGCCACCAAAACAACCACAGTACTCCAAACGTATAGTTTTACATTGATAAGAAGCAGAAACCAGACAGAATGTATGTTTAAATCTAGAATCTATGTAATTTTTTATGTATCTTCAGTCCATCTTGACTGCCATTTACACCTTGAGATGGCCACATCCATTGTTTCTCTAAAAAAAAACATTCTAGACAGTTATGCATCTACTTTCATCGCATAGGCACATAAACTAGACTTTAAAACATAGTAAAATGATAAAGTTTCGCATATAACTTACAATACATGCTGGAAAAAAATATAATGCGCAACACAAAATATGGCGGGAAATTACATCGTCCATGTTTTACTTTACTAGTACAGCTCACCAAATACAAACAACGCAAAACAGAAACGTCACTGTAATGTTTGTAAACATACTGCCGTCTCATTTCTAACCATACAGATTGTACAACAAATCAGTTTTGCCGACACGCACAAGTAAACTTGTTTTTAGTAGGTCACGCTCTGCAATCACAAACAATAACAAACAATTCATCAACTCAACTGCAAATGTCTGCTTGCCTATCTTGAACTTGAAACGTGCGGCAAAAGTCACTGTATATTTGATGCAAATTAAAACACATGTTTTACTTACGATTAGTTGTATATATGCGAAAACCAAAAATGTCAACATCTCTCTTTGAACATGCCAATCAAAATGGCCGCACGCATCAGCAACAAAAAAAAAAAAGAGGCTATGACGTCACGCTCTTCCAGTAATACATTACTTTCATGAAACACCTCCCTATTTTTCGCGTTTTTCCCCAGTAAAATCTAAATCACCTTTACGCACATTATAACGGACTCGTACACTTATTAAAAACTTTCTTGGAATTGTATTAGAACAAAACATGTTTCATATTGATTCCAAAGCATATACGGAAATTGGAATTCACAAATGACTATGTCTATACAGGAGGAGTATAGCAAATTTACGCTTCACTGGTCACTATATACGTTACATGGAATTGGCAATTGGGTCAAACCTAATCACAGTAATAGAGCGTTCTAATGGTTTCCATACACAGTAATAGTTAACTGAATTTACATATTCATGAATAATAACGCTCTATGAAAAATATTACGGAATCTCCTTTAATTATGTCAGTGCGGCAGCATATTGAATCTTCTTTAATTGCCCTCTTTATGACAACATCCCCACGCAACTGTTGAATACACTAACACCTCTTTGCAACGTGTCATTAAATACAATTATATTTGGAGCTCAATCGCTCTTATTTGAAACTCAATCGCTCTTATTTGAAACTAATGTTTCTATCTTACAAGCCGTGCATAAGTATATAACCTCGACTAAAAGGTTTTAATAGCTACTACGTTCTTACCCTGAGTAATGACAGGGAGCTGTAACCAATCATTTCTACTTAAATGAACAGATACTGACTAGTCGTGACGTTGATGCATTCTCTCTGCTCCTCTCCATGGTCGCCGTCCTTTGTTATCCAGAGGTTCATTTCCCCTCAAATATCAACACTCTTCTTATATATTTCTTGCTACTAGTATGTGTGTTTTAGCCGTCATTATTATGTAAATTACAAATTACCATCCTAAGGAAAGGAATTCTATAAGCAGTTTTGCTTTCATTCTAATCCTATTATATGTTTTTGTACAATTACATAAACTTTTGTAATGTTGTAAACTTTCGAAAAATAAAATATTTTTAAACCAACCCATTTATTAGTTAGAACTCAATATTAATGTTACTCATATTCAATCACGGGTATTTTACGATCTCGTGCGAAAAGCTATACCTTTAATTGGTAAATATACATTATTATACTACATGAACACTTGGATAGAGTTTAGGAGTGTGGATTCGGGTGCCAGTAAACTAAAATTGCGTTCAGGGTAAAATTTTAATTGGTCCACAGTCACATTTTTATGTTGGCTTGAAAAATAAGCTTGAAACCATTTTGTTTGTTTAGCACCTATTAGGCCATATATGACGGTCGATTATTTTGTAATAGAGGCAGACCACGCCATTTGTCCTGGGTAGAACCAGTACTGTATACCTTCCGCCAACCGTAAGAATCGACACATTCTCCACTGACATGTCGCGCTCCCTTTGTGATTCGAAATCGTAACGGTGGTGTCAGACCAGTCAGGAAGTAGTTCCGGGTCGTATGGTGCTAGAATAGTCCCCTTAAAATAGTCCAAAGTTTCTAGGCATGTGTTTCCCAAGATTAGTTTTCATTTTATTGTTAAATCTAACCTGGTGTTAAAGTATTATGTCTGTTGTCATGAATAGTAAGTATTTTACTGTGTTTGTCAGGATTTCTTTGGAGAGTATGAGCACAAAGGTTAAGAAGAGATGTGGTTTTGACAGATGTTTATTTCAAAATACGCATAGTGTGAACGAATGACGCGAAATGGTGAAAAACTGCATCGGTGTTTTATACCAGATATGGGAGCTTTTGCGAGCAAAATGTGTTTAATTCACAGAATTAAAGTGTATTTTAGCGAACGAATGTCGTGGAACTTGTGACTGATCTCCAAATATAGCCTAGTTTGCACTGTGCTCAATGGGCTGATTTTCACAGGTCTGACACCCGATGAGAGGGGAGAAAGTTTTAACCACAATGTCTTTACACTCTCGTCAACGGAAGCGTTAGTTGGTAATCGATTACCGGAGGAGGGTTACTCGACTAGGGAAGTTGATGGGGGTTATACTTTATATTTTTGTCATTAAATTGTGAATTGACTTTCAGACAAATCGACATTACGTTAATGAAACAATTATGAATGATGGGTATCTGCCATTAAATAACTCAAGTCAAACAAAATAGCTGGTTTCGAAAGCACGCCCTACATGATTTATAGCGAATAAAGAAAATCCGTTGATTATTTTCTTATCAAAGTTCATTAATGTTGCACTTAATCGGTGTAATCGTGTTATAAAACTTCAGCTTTTCACCGTGTTTATTACTTAAGGGAGTAAGAATTCTAAGTTCGCATATGCGCTGAAATAAAGCAAGAAGCTGTCGTGTTAAACGAAGCATTCGCGAACGTAATTCGAAACATTAGCAGTCATCTTCCGTAAATCAGCAGCACACAGTCCTATCCTTAAAGCTGTAGAATCCTTACTGAAACCTCGTACCTTTGTGTGGGTGTGTTCATGTTCACCAACTCAATGGCGGTTTGGAGGTTTAAGCTTTAAGTTTTACGCAGGAAATGTCCCGCGTTAAAATTGATCGCTTTTATTGATAGGAAGTTCGTTCGTGATGCCGTATTAATAATAATAACTACTTCGGCTAAGAAATCCAGGACTCGTGCGTTTTATTTCAGCCACGAACAAATTTTGATTAAATATAGAACTACTTAACACGTATTTCCCATATGATCAGTCATCCGTATAAGACTTAAGAACGAAGCCAGCTTGCTAAAAAGCCCAGTAAGTGAGGGTAACTACATATACGCATGAACATTCTGTTCCATTCCAGAGCAGACCATCGACCAGACAGCACGTGTCGTCATGCTTCGAGAACAAACTATTCATTAGCACGTCCGCTGATCATTTAATCATCTTTAGGGTTTTTAACCACTAAAGTATATACCTGTTAACTTCTACATCAATAACTGCATTCGATGCATGTACAAGATATTCTGAGATATGCCATTCGCCTTATCCACCATGTACATGTATGCCTTAACTGTTAAACATGTCGGAACACCCTCGTTAACTTACTTGATTAAACCTGAAACTCTTATGAAAGGGTTGATCTACAATATACAATTCGTCTAGAATTCTGATTGGCTGTAATGAGAGAATCACCTCTACCCAAATTTTGGAACCCTAATCTTCTATTGTGTATTCGACGCAAGACAGTTGCGTCAACGCACAATCATAGTAGCCAACTGTAAATGGATCAACCACTAAGCATGCGATGCATTGTAAAATGATTGGGTTATACCTTCTAACAAGTTCAATAAAGATTTATAAATCATGACAGATATCTTACGATGTTTGTAAATAACGTCACCATAGAGAAGTTCAGCTGTAATAGACATTGTCGCAGAAAAGTTCTTAAATTACTTTTATATTGTGAAAGTAGATCAGGGTGACAATGATAATAATTTGAAGACGTTGAACTTTGAGCTCTGATGAGGTAGCCTTTCAGTTATACAAAGGTTACGAATGTTCTAATCGGAAAAAATAATTGCATCACAGACTTCTTGAAAATCCACAAACGCAACCATATGTTCGCACCGCACCACAAACCGAAATATGAACATATTTAAAATGTCAATGAAAATGACAATACATAACATACATAGTGGTCGAGACAGGGTTACCGACTAGGAACGCTCAGTAGGCAATAATGCCTACAGGTTAGCTTAAATAGATTGTATGTGTACACAACCTCGCTATTATCCTGTCTTCAACGCCCAAACTGGCGTGATCGGAGTCAATATGGGGTCGGAGAAATGGACAAAGAAGTGAAACGAGAAAGCATAGCGTGCTTTCCATACTGTTTAAACGTATTACATAAATTAACTACTGACAGAGTAACACGTGACATATGTTTGATGTTACGACCATTAGCCTAGATTTTCGCGTTCGAATAGAACATATAGAGAAAATTTCAAGATATATTAGGTTATTTTGAAATATTTTCTTGTTGATCAATACTAATATCATTAAGGCCCAGTTGATATGATGTCTGCGAGTGTTTCATCTACTTTAACTCTGCAATATATCTAGTGTCATCATTATTTGTACTAGCCTAGTACCAGTTAGTGTCATCCGACATCAAAGCATGAGATGTACATGTTACGACCTTGTATACAGATGTATTAAGCTGATTAATGTAGATTGCTAAAGAAAACACCCTGAATATTTACAGAATCAAACTCCTAATTTTCCAAGAAAAACATGTTATTTCAAAAATTCATATTAATCTTGTGTCGTTTCATTCAGTCATTCTTGCATTCATTCATTGGTAACGCCATGCACAATGAATAAATAGAGGATCTTAAACGAGTTCCCATTTCATATAAGATTTATGAAACGAGTTATGAATTATTTTAATTTTAACGAGCCTTTTGGCGAGTTAAAATTAAAAATAATTCATAACGAGTTTCATAAATCGTATATGGAATGGGAACTCGTTTAAGATCCTTTTTATCAAATAACATTGCAATCAAATTAGTAAAAAATAATTCAGATGTACATAGAACCGCCACGACGTCAGACACACTTTAGCGCCAAAACGTCATAAAATAAGTGACGTCGTAACGTCGCGTCTCACACATAACGTTGCGTATAAAAGACAAAATAGGAGTTTATTTCAACTTTTTAACAAACCAACAACAATGTTTTGTATAACGTGCATTATTTTTATAAGCTTCACAAATAATAAGTTTATGACTCAGATCTGGGTGAATTTATAATAAATAAAAAAGTTTCATTTAATAAACTTGCGCAGTGTTACAGCTTTAACTCAACCAATCAAAATCGTTCCAGGTTGTATTACACGTGTGTCATACAATAGAATATTAAATGGGTGTTCGACACTGCTAACAAGGGACGTTATGTGATAAATGTTGTTATGCCGGATATCACGACCTTGAATATAAAATATTAGAATTAATCGAACTGTTCATAGTTGAAATAGATCATCATGAATGCAGCTCTAAGGAAGTTAATCTTTGGCACATATTGACAGTCAGTTTGTTGCCCCTAGACAGGATGCGGGGAGGAGCTAACCTGAACCTGAAGTTCATAACTTTTATTTGTGTTACCTTTTAATTTTAACAAACTCTATTACTAACTCTGACACATGCCAAAATACTAATAACTGAATGTAAACCGTAGCAAAGATTGTTTTCATTACGTTGTCCGAGTATTAACTTTCATACCCCATCCAACCCCTTCTTGAAGAAGGGAAATCGGGGTTGGCTGGGGTATGCAATAAAACCTGAATTTCAGCTTAAAAAGTTTGCATATTGTAAAATGAAAACAGTAAATAGGTAATTTTAAGCAGATTATCGCATTTTTCTGTAAATCTTTTTTTAAACATGTTTTATTGCCGAAATATCCTTTATACTATCCTGCTAATATAAACTTTCCCATGGCTTAATGGAATTAAGGCGGGACCACGTAATGTGGTACTTCTTAACGATACTCTCGCGGATCCTAGGAGGAAGAGGTAGCCGGGTTATAGGTTCTAGAATGGTTTTGTGTAGATGTAGTCTCGGACGGCCAAGACCATATAATGCATATGTCTTACTTGCAGATATCGGTCTGTCTGGGACAATTAGGCCAAATAAAGCGCCCACTAGCGATTAGCCGATTTTACTGACGAGTTTCTTCACGCACATTATAAGTTATTGGGTTTGTTACTGACCCCCTACAGAAATATGTGGGGTCAGTAAGATTTATAGGGGGCGAAGCGATAGCCCCCTACAGAAATATGTGGGGTCAGTAAGATTTATAGGGGGCGGGGCGATAGCCGAGTCCTCCTATACATCTGACTGACACCACATATTTCTGTAGGGGGTCAGTAACAAACCCGATAACTGATGTATTGCATCGAGCACCTTTTTTAAGGCAAACGCCGATATTTAACTCATTATAATGGAGCGTCAACGTCATTGAGACGTTCGCACAATTTGACGTCATGACGTTGACGTCACGACCGGTACAGTTTAAAAACATTATTAAATTTACTTATTATGTTTGTTACTAACGATTTAAATAACTATTTGCAAATAATTTAAACTTTGAATCAAAATTGTAGTCCATATTGTGTTAGTGACCTCTATGAAATCAACTGACCCACTATAGAATAATAGAGGGTCACCATGTGACCGCTCTAATCCAATGAAATTCCTAGGATTTTGTGCGAGGTGCAATAAAAATACTTATAAGAAAGGAATAGCCGGGTTATACGTTCTACAATGGTTTTGTGTAGAGGTAATCTCGGCCTGCCAAGACCATAGCATGCATATATCTTACTTGCAGATATCGGTCTGTCTGGGAAAATTAGGTCAAATAAAGCGCCCACTAGCGATTAGCCGATTTTACTGGCGAGTTTCTTCACGCACATAAATACTTATAAGGAAGAGCCTTTGGAAGCAACACACACAACCAAGAGAATAAAGTAGCAGACTCGGTTTTATTGAGTCTGTTCATGAGAGGTAAAGTCGACGATATTTTGTAAAATAAACATATCAATGGAGATTAATTGTCTGCTACTTTTGTGTTTGTGTTTGTTAAAGGAGTGCACTTTTCAGTATTTATTATCATTGTATAGTCAGTTTAAGTTAAAATAGTTAAATATAAAATATAGTTTGTAATTAATTGCGTAATGTTTTTTTTTACATGACAAAAGGAGCAGCATGATGGTTCTATGGGCGCCGCCACATTGTTTATTCCACGTGACTGAACCCACGTGACCAAAAAGTAGTATCCAAGATGGTGTCTATTCCTTTCCGAGATTATATTTGAAAGAAATGATTGAGGCAGTTCCGATTGAGGCAAATGCCAAACATTGGTGAGAACTTCGGCTTCGATCAACACAGGTATATCTCGGCGGACTGGAATTCAGTATTTGAATCGCATATACATGAACGGCTCTTAATAACGTTATTTGTTTATGTTTGTTTTAGTTTAAACACAGACATTATGTTTTATTTATTAAAACCACTTCAGTGGTCAGATAGGTGGTGTTAGGCAACACAATCATACTTTTCCATCCCTCAAACATAATTGACAATGGCCTTAATTATTGTTTAGGAATTGGCAATATTTACACTCCCTAATTTACAAATCACACCGTAGTCTAAATTATCTGCGACGCTTGCTTTTTTTTCCAAAGACAAGCATGCGTCGAAAATGACCAAGATCACATTATCTGGTGGAAGAACCATCGACAGTCAATAACATTCGTGTGTCTGATGTCTGGATTAATCCTTCGTCAAGCGTTATAATGGTGACAAATGCCGCCTGATTATTCACCTCTTTGTGTTGTCTGGTCATGCACTAATTTGATTAGTCTCGTGGTCAATAACTCCTTCGATGATTGAATACAAATTTAGTTTACTTCGGCAAATCGATTTCGAGTGGTAGTTTCCGATTGTTATCACGCCTGTTTCTTACATGATATTTTGCTCGTGGTAGTTGTTACGCATTACCCTACATTAGAAATGGTTAATGGAGAAATGGAACTTGGAGAAGATTAACTGTAACATCTTGATTATTGAGAAGATCAACTTAAGTATGTCTCGTACTCCGTATCCTACTAAACACGACTCTAGGCCAGGCTACGTACATTTTATATTAATGTAATGTATTAACTAATAATCAAGCAAAGACATCTTATAATACATTTTAATTTGTTTTTATCGCATTCTGATATATTCGTAACTCTTGGAAAGCCGTTTGGTATTTGTCTGTGAATAATAAACAGCATTCGATTAAACCGTTACTCGGTGAGTGGCTTCCTTCTAGGATACATTGCACCATTGCGTTTGTGCTTCCGTAGTGTATGGTCAAATAGTGCCTAATAAAAAACGTTTCCCTGCCTTACTAGTGATACAAAATGCATACTATAGATTGCTTTTTGTTATTATTACCTATAATTCATCCAAATGATGTATTGTTAACTTTGATTAGTGTTTGTTTGAGATATTTAATTATAATTGAAATAGACAGTAAAGCGAAAGTAGAAATGGGGTAAATCTATCTGTGACGTGTCAAAATAAAACGTGACGTCATTCAACAGATTGGATTGTTCTTACATGATACATGAACCCCTGTTTTTATTGCATTTTTATACTGGCGGACGCTCGATCGTTTGATTGATGTGTTTTAAAATTATCTTGGAGAAAAATGCGCATTTTTTGTCTCTTGACATACATTCGTCCTATATAAAACAAAGAAGGAAAATCAATGGTGCAATGTAACCTTCTAGTAGAACTATTCGCCGGGAGGAAGTTGTTTTAGCCCGGTGTAGAATAGGGCATATTACACGTTATATAACTCATTCTTTATTTATTTTACAAGGTGAACAACGGCCAGAATGGATACCCTGTTTTGCGCCGTTAATGGACAAACATATATTGTCAGACTGTGTAGAATGTGAGCGAGTGCGACAAAGACACTGCCAAGTTTTAATAATATGAAAGAGTTATTTGATATAATTGGTTTCAGTCTTGTTTTAGAATTCTTAAAATAAATCAGACGTTATACTTCATTTTGTTTGTTTGTATTCCCATTTACTTGACACACCCGTTGACGGGATTTGTTGATCTACGTATGTATATAGTTAATATTTTTTATCATATCTACATTTTTACATTAACTTTAATAACTTACTGTTTCATTTGTTCAATTTTTTCATCCGTTTTTACACACAATATGATGTCGATATGCCGTAAAACACCATTCGTTCTTAAAAAAAAGTGTGGATACTTGGAAACAGACTAATGACATAGGCATTGCGACTTATTTTTATTTCATCTATTCCTAAACGAAGTATTATAGTTTAAAGGGGCACACGGTAATCTGCATGGTTACCCACAACTAAGTTAAAGGCAAGAAATAATCTGTATTTTGCATTTTGTCTACAACTTCCGTACAGGTTACAATTTTTAAGAATAAAAAGTGTTTGAATGGTGTGTTACGTCAGTGTTTTGCACATTTTAGGTCATTTATGACGGTCGACTTTTTGTGGTAGGGGCAGACCACTGCATTTTTCCTGGGTAGAACCCATATGTTCATGGGTTCTACCTCCGCCATACGTAAGAATCGACAATTTCTCACTCGACAAGTCGCGCTCCTAATGAGATTCGAACACGCAGCGGTGATACACGCAACATACACCTACAATGTCCCACTATAGTTGCCTTTTCACCCTAATCGATAATTTTCCATTGCTGAGATGTTGAGATTTTATCATATTTTCAGTAGGTGAAACAATTTGGGTTACTCGATTTTTATCCTTAGGTTCTATAGTAAAACAAAAACCTTCAGCAGAGTAAAAAGACGATAACTTTTAAGATTTTGATTTTGAAAGATACATAATACTGAGTCAGTTTGCATGAATGTGCATGAACTATGCAGGGTTTTAAAATAACCACACTGTAGATACCTTAATTTTAACAGTAAGCTTGGTTGAACATCAAGGATAAAGACTGAGTTCATCACCTACCAGAATGGATTGGTATGTCTTATTTCTGGTCACTGATTGGTCAGTTTTTTTGATGATGCTCTATCAAAATTATGAATAGTTAGCTGTCATATAAATAAACTCTTGCCGATCCGCCGTGTAGATGCTAGTCAAAATTCCTAAGTACCCGCTACAAATTTATAACTAGTATTCTCTGTTTAGTGTGCATTTCTTGATAAACAGTTGTATTTCTGGAGAATAAAGTATATAAAAACAAAAACGAAATAAATCGTCTGCTCCGATCGCATGAATACATTTTAAATTTTTGAAGTCAGTGTGTTTTCTTAGAAATAATAACAATTTTACAACTGGGTATGTAGACATTTTGTTAAGTACACATGTATAAAGAGTGATAAACTGTGATTACGGTCCATGATCTTTCACATTCTGCATAAGACCACTGATTATATTAATTAAGTGTGATTTAACTTTATATTAATAGTTAATGTCAATCTGTATGTATAATATATATTATGCTATTACCTTTCATAAATAGTGTATGAGTTTGATTTTCCGGTAAATATATTCTGAACAAAAAAAGTACTGAACAAAAAATTTGCATAGGGTTGACTTTGTTACACTTTGTACACCAATCTAGATATTTATACTTATAACTCAATTATTCTGATCAATATTAATAATCATCAAAAACCAGAGTTAGTGTGTTGCTGCTATAACATGTTTTATTCAAATTGCGAAATAACTATATTTGTATTATAAAGGGAGGTAATCTGAAAATATTCATTATTGAAAGCTGTATGGCGCAAAAGTGAGTGAACTTTCTCCGTCTTTTTGATGCTGGGGTTATCTTCTGTTTATTTCAATAGAACAAAACTGTGTTAAATCAAAGTTTAAACCACAAGACCCGGAAATGCTGATTAAACCAAAACAAGGAGAATAACTGTGCGTACAAGTTTGATTCAAGGAAAATTGTTTTCATTACAGTGCTGGCCTTTTAACAAAGGTATTATCATATAAGACCAAACAAAATATATTTTCATTGTGTCTTCATGTATGGGTAAAGTTGCGGAAGTTTCTTTTTTTGTTGAGTATATTATGTAAGTCTCCTACTCTGGAGGAATTAAAGAAATAATTTACCTACAGTAAATAATGTACATAGTATGCTAGTCACTAGTGTGTCATATTTCATCTTAATTATGTTTGATGCTTTGTATATATATATATATCATTGGTATTTGTAATTATCTTGTCTGTATTATTATATATATATGTATGCTCTCCAAGTGGGAGGAAAATAAAATATCAATATTTACGAGTACATGCGGGTACATATTTACAAATCATTGCTGACGAAAATTATGTCTGCATATTGTGTTGCATATTACTTATTATTATACCTCACATAAAACGCCCATGCTTAATCCCCATAGACAACAATGTGTAATTTCTTACTATCTGACGCGAGGGTGATAGTACAGGGTGATAGTCAGCCGCAGAGTGATAACAAGAAGAAACTAATGCATCAGGGCGGCGCAGAATGTTTTCAAAAGGATGAAACAAACATGTGTATTCATTTGCAAATGTTTATTATAAAACAACAAAAATGTAGAAATATTTTAAAAAGTATAAATGTTATATGGCAACAGTAAGCAATAGTAACTTGAGAACAAAGGCACATACTTAATATATCAAAACATATTTAAGTGTTTGCATTAATTGCTGATGATATATGATATATATTACTAGAATGTTATGAAATATTTTAGAATGTTAAGGTAGTTTGAATTAAGCAAAGAAATTATCAAACAAGAAGCTATATCAGTGAAATTTGCATTATGACAAATGGCTGGGGTAGGTGGACATGTATTCGGAAGAAGTGGTTTGTAGTGGTAAGATATCATACAGTGTGTTTTTTCAATGTTTGACACTGATTATTGTCATAGGTGTGTGGCACGTAGGGCTGATCATGAGATGTTCCTGGGTTGAAACCAGTATTGCATGGCCTGCGACAGGAAATAGCATGCTCAAGCAAAGTTTAAAAACTGTATCTGTTATAGTTACTGAAAGAAGTGCACCTTAACATAAAACTTAACCAAATATGCAGACGCCGATCAAGGGATGACAATAAGTCGTATTTTTTCCCAGAAATATACTGGTTTAAAAGTGGACCTTAACGGAAAACTTAACCAATATACTAAGTTCAAAAAGGGGCATAACTTGCAGAAAGCAGCAGAGAGTTATCTGATATGCATGGTATGATGTAGAACAACTGTATAAAGTTTCAAAGTTGTAGCTGTAATAGTTATCTAATATAGGAACCTATGACATATAACCAATTTCAATACAGCAATTTCAATACAACAACACGATCTTATGGCCAGTATTTTACCCCCAACATTTTGGCCAGTCTTTTACCCCCAACATTTTTAATCACGTGCTCCTCCATTATGTCAAATGCTCCTCCATATGAAGCATCAAAAAGCAAATACAAATATAGGCTGCGCGCTCAAGGCGCGCCGCCAATAAAAAAAATCACATGTGCAGCTTTGATGTGCGGTCGTGTGTGTACTGTTCCGGTGACGTCATCGGCTCGGTATGGTGAAATTGCTATTACTTCTAAAGTACTTGATCGATTTCAATAAACTACCACTCATTTTGTTAGTTACGTTATGTCCAATCGAACAGTATGACTTTCATGGCAACTTTTTAAAACTTTCGAAAAAAAAATAAATCCTACATATAGACTACATCATTCTCATTAAAATCAGATCCAAAATATTCGCTCCACTACTTTCCGATATTTAGCAGCGAATATCTTGGATCTGATTTTAATGAGATTAAGACTACATCACTGCGCATGTCCCGTTTCAATCAAACAAGCAGTGGAGCAGTCTATCCGGCTGAGTGAAATATGTACTGAAAATGAATCTTAATTTTTCCCGAGGGGATTTCGGTATAACAAAATACATATCACATTCATGAGAGGGTGATAGTAAGAATGTTTACCCTTCGGATTGAGATTCTGATTTTAATGCCTGACAACAACTTACATATTCCCGCGTGTCCCATTAAAGCAGCGATATATTATGGAATGTCTAAGTACTCTAACAGTATATTGAGATTATTGAATTAATACGTACTCTAGCAGTGCATTGAGATTATTGAATTAATAAGTACTCAAACAGAACATTGAGCGTATTGCATTAATACGTACTCGAACAGTGCATTGAGATTATTGAATTAATGCGTACTCTAACAGTACATTGAGATTATCGAATTAATACGTACTCTAACAGTGCATTGCAATTATTGAACTAATACGTACTCTAACAATGCGTTGAGATTATTGCAATAATACGTACTCTATCATTGCATTGACATTATTGAATTAATACCTACTATAACAGTACATTGAGATTATTGAAATAATACATACTATAACAGTGCATTGAGATTACTTTAATACGTATACGTACCCTAAGTGCATTGAGATTATTGCATTAATACGTACTATAACAGTACATTGAGATATTTTGCATTAATACGTACTCTAACTGCATTGAGATTAAGGCATATAGCAGTGCATTGAGATTATTGCATTAATACGTACTCTAACAGTGCTTTGAGATTATTGCATTAATACTTACTCTAGCAGTACATTGAGATTTTTGAATTAATACGTACTCTAGCAGTACATTGAGATTATTGCATTAATACGTACTCCAACAGTACATTGATATATTTTGCATTAATACGTACTCTAACAGTGCATTGAGATTAAGGCATATAACAGTGCATTGAGATTATTGCATTAATACGTACTCTAACAGTGCTTTGAGATTATTGCATTAATACTTACTCTAGCAGTACATTGAGATTTTTGAATTAATACGTACTCTAGCAGTACATTGAGATTATTGCATTAATACGTACTCCAACAGTACATTGATATATTTTGCATTAATACGTACTCTAACAGTGCATTGAGATTAAGACATATAACAGTGCATTGAGATTATTGCATTAATACGTACTCTAACAGTGCTTTGAGATTATTGCATTAATACGTACTCTAGCAGTACATTGAGATTTTTGAATTAATAAGTACTCTAGCGGTACATTGAGATTATTGCATTAATACGTACTCTAACAGTATATTGAGATTATTGCATTAATACGTACTCTAGCGGTACATTGAGATTATTGCATTAATACGTAATCTAACCGTACATTGAGATTATTGCATTAATACGTACTCTAGCGGTACATTGATATTATTGCATTAATACGTACTCTAGCGGTACATTGAGATTACTGCATTATTTATAGTTACCGTAGAAAGCAAGTTGATCATTGTTTCGGTTTTGGTATTGTCGCCGCTGTTGTTTTGGTATTGTCGCCGCTGTTGTTTTGGTATTGTCGCCGCTGTTGTTTTGGTATTGTCGCCGCTGTTGTTTTCCTTTGGTATATAATTGGCAAGGCATTTTCCTTTCGTAAGGAAAGTAATCTGTATCCCTTTCATCTCTTTGGGGCGGCTCGAACTAGCATACAAATGTGTTCACAAAGTGTTTAACAACATTACGTTCAGTTCAATTCTACTTTGCTAATCTTGTATACTTTCTTCAGAGAATGTTTATGCATCTAAAGTTATATCAGTTGAAAGACTGTTTGAAGTTTTTGAAATTAAAATGTAATATGTTACGTTAAATTAGGAAAATATAAGGAAAACATTTACCTCTTGTTTCAGTTTTTAATGAAGACATCTATTGATAAATGGAATGATTTATTGTGTTAGCTTATTATGTTATAGATATTTGATAGATGAAGTTAATAGTATATTTCAGTTTGGTTTTAATGGAACAGGGGATATGTTTTTCAATGACATTTTATGTTAACTGAATTGCGATTTTGAAGGAAATATTATTCGAAATGTCCAATGTGTTGATGTATACACTCGGCAAAGCGTCTACAGCTACGAGTAAGGTTGCAATATGTCAATTCAGTTCAAGGATAGAACTGGGTAGATAATAGACTTCAGAGAATGTATTATACGTTTAAAGTTAAAACTGTCACTCAGTTCAGTTGGATTTCTGCACACAATCTCAATGTAAACAGAATATTAGCTCAGAGAAAAAATAATATCGTGTAGTGCTACCCTAAAAAGTATTGATATGCGACCTCGTCCCTTTAACATATTTCAGGAATGGAGACATATCTGGTCGTCATCAACCGTGATGCTTTATTTCCGGCGTAATGATATCCGCTCTGATAAATGTGTCTCTCGCGGTTGTGTGTCGTTAACATATACGTGCTTAAATTCTTTCGGAGTTACAGAGTTATCTTTTTTCAGCAGACGATTTCGTTTCTTTTTTCTTAATTTATGTCTAGTTGTCTCGTTGCGGTAACTTTTCAATTGGTTATTGTTTTCAGCATTACTTTGCCTTTTGAAAAATGACATGAGAAAATCTGCCTTAGTTTCAGTTTAAAACAGTGAAAACTGGGTAATATAAGCATACACATGTCGCTTTAATTATAATGATTGATGTATGGGAACAATCAGTCTACACAATAATGACTGATAAACGGGGAAGATCAGTTGAACAATGTTTAAATAAATCGAGACGCTAATTTCATTGCTTGATCAACACCTCAAGATTGCCGTGTGTCTCTTTAATGTAAAACGAATATCACTGGATGTTGTTTAACGGTGTATAGGTTATTTAGACAGGAGCCATAGAGATGCGATGGTTAAATAGAAATCCGGGAACCTAACCTACTCTTACTTACATATATATTCCTATGGTTCTCAGACTCCGATACATGGGACCGACCCAAAGGGAACATGTCTTGCCAAAGAACACACCGACACAACTCAGTGAGGCTTTAACCCGGCTTCCCGGATTACATAATCCACCGTGCTGGACCACGCCAGCCACGTCAGCACGACAGTACGCCACGCAATTCCCCATGAAAAAAAACGTGTTTAACGAGCAAGTGAATCACATGAGCCGTTTTCCTATATGTTAACGGATAAATACAAACTACGTCTTAATTATTGAAAACTTTTACCTTTAGTACAGCTATAGTCTATAAACTTCAGAAACTATCTTACATAATATTTAGGAATTTTTCGAAATATGCAACCTTAACCTCCCTAAAGATATGGATAATCAATTAAACGATAGTGAGTCCTTTTTTTCTTTTCTTTTTTTTTGAAACTCAGTCCTTATCGTTATTTTACGAATCTGTCTTATCCTAATTTTTAATAAAATGTTGTCAGTTTGTTTGCTTTTTATCAGGTATGTTTGTGAAAATTCTCCACAATCGGGAAACTGAATGGTAAATTTATTATTTGTGAGAAAGTGTATATAACCAGATTGATTAAATAGTCTATTCTGCAATGATGAGTTTTGTAGGGTTTTGAACTTTTTATTTTCTAAATTGTCTTTTATGGACTATGTGTTCTCTATCTGAACTGTTATATTCTCTTCGAAGGGTATTGTATAATAAAACATACCTTCTTGATGCCAACACATATTAGTTATTCATAAGATATACTGAAAAGAAAAAGAAACACATTTTTCATCAGTTTTTGCGCACAATACGACCTATTGATGTGTCGACGTGCCGTAAAACACCATTCATTCATTCACTGCACAATTGTACAGGGCGACATTAGGCCTGCCCTTTCGGAAAGAAGGTTTAAACAGCACCGAACACACCAATGGTTATCCCTTTAACATTAAACACAATACTGAAATGGATTGACTTTTTCAAGAGAAACTCGGTATTTAAAATGTTTACTACATGACAGATTTGTCCTTTCTGTAATTAGTTGTAGCCCCTTTTTGTACAAAACACGTTCAGATATATCTGGAATAATACGTGAAATTAGGTGTATATAATAGTTTAGTGTAGGCAATTTTTTGATTATGCGTTTCTTTATACTTTCAGTATAGGGTTTCATCGGATTTATATAACCTTCAAAAGCTCCGACACGACGTTTTAAAATTGTATAAACATATATTATAATTTTAGACATCATTTTAGAATGTACGCTATACATAGCTATGATTATAGATCTTTCAGATAACTAGGTAAATAGAACTTATAAATACTACTTATTAAAAATACTTAAATAAAATACGTTCAATTTAATAAAAGTGTTTACCTTGATTTGTTGAAATTCAATCCACAATAAGTTAAATAAAACGTTTAAAAATGAAATCTTATTAAGAAAACGTCTATTGAAACAGAAAATCAAATCTAATATTGGTATAATGTAATTGATTTTTGGTAATTTGGCTGAATAAAGGGGTAAATATATCGGTGTGGTGTTGAATTTCCTTTCAGGGTTCATGTGAATCTTTTACCCAAAGGTCAACATAAACAGTTGAACAAATATTCACATTTGTAAATCCGATACTGTTTATTTAAACTAACAATGCTTTTCTTACTTTAGCACAAAACACAACACATATTAAAATGTAAAACACGCTACACGATATTAGAATAGTTGTATAAATCAGCAAACTGGTTTTCAAACAACGTGGAAATGTGCAGTTACAACAGAAGAAAAAACGTAATTTGTAGAGGTTAAATATATATACATGTATTTGCTTAATTATTTCTATTTGTTAAGTAACGAAGTTATTTGGGAACTAAAAAATACACAAGTCAAGACCTGTACATATGCAAACTTAAAGAAAAAAATATCCTTCAACCCGATAATAATTGGGCATGAAAACGAAATAGCAAACATTTGCTTTAAACAGATCTCTTCGTATAGTTATGTTTAAAGGGACGCACTGCAATCGGATTTGTGAAAAAATAAAAGAAAAAAATCGCTGCGTACCGTTAGTTTATCTGCATATCTGCATCAATTGTATTTGTTCAATAATTAATATCAGTTAAAAAAATAGTGTAAAGCAAATTGTTTCCTGCATATTACTGACTGTTGATTATTTTGCACCGCATCAGTAATGTATTGACTACTGCGTGGAGTGCGTGGTCCAGTGGTAGAGCGCCGAACTCCGGATCGAGAGGTCGTGGGTTCGATCCTCCGTCGCGGCCACGTAATTTATCCTTGAGCAAGATAATTAATCCACATTGCTTAGTTCTGGTTCTACCCAGGAAGCCATTGAGAGTGATTTATCTAAGTTACAAGAACTTGTTTCGCAATCGATGTAAAATAAATATGTTTAACACAACACATATTGACTACTATGGTGGAGTAAAAGGAAACTTAAATGTACCGAATTAATAAGTCGAGACGCCAATTTTAATACTTGATGCACATGTCAAGATTGTCTTTGTGTTACTTTAATTAGCGGTTCTGTTTGTGGTTATAATGCCTGCGATCGGGTGTTTGAGTCCCTGATAATGTCCTGCGTTAAATTACGCGAATTCGCCATGAATTGCTGAACATGAAATTACAAATCAAGACACGCGTGCAGAGAGGCATGCGATTTAAATATAGAATATGTAGCTTTACGGAAAGATATAAAAAGATAAGAGAACGTGTGTAACTTTAATCAAAGATGACACTAAATCTTAAAAGAATGTGAGAGCATTCATCATTATGTCGACGTGTGTAATAGGAAAGAAAATGACGAAATTGATCAATTTCGCCTTGAATCCAGAAAATAGCAATCATTCTGTTTTGAATCCCCTATCACTGGGAGCTCGACTTATAAGTGAGGAAGTGTCGATTCTTACGGATGGCGTGAGGTGTACAGCACTGGTTCTACCCAGGAAAAGTGGGTGGTTACCTCTACCACAAAACATCGACCGTCGTATACATTTGGGTATTGTTTTTACTACAGGTGGGTCATTTTCTACCACATTTGATACGTTAGCTGGACAGGCAGGCAAAGCTATTAACTTAATAAATATTTACGGATTTATCTATTTGATACACTAATAAAACCAGTATTACATTACGGATGCGAAATTTGGGGATTCTTAAATGCAAACGTAATAGAACGAGTACATCTTAGTTATTGTAAAAGTATACTTGGGGTTAAAAAATCCACTCAAAATGATTTTGTGTATGGTGAACTAGGCAGGACACCTTTAAAACAGCATAGAATTATAGCTGTAATTAAGTACTGGTTAAAAGTTTTAAATTGTGAAAGCAATAAATATATAAAAGCTGTTTATAATATGATGCTTTGTGACATAGAGATGAAGCCTAATAAGAAAAACTGGCGCTCTACCACTGGACCACTCACTCCACGCAGTAGTCAATACATTACTGGTGCGGTGTAAAATAATCAACAGTCAGTAATATGCAGGAAACAATTTGCTTTACACTATTTTTATAACTGATATTAATTATTGAACAAATACAATTGGTTATGCAGATAACCTTACGGTACGCAGCGATATTTTTATTTTATTTTTTTACAAATCAGATTGCAGTGCGTCCCTTTAACATAACTATACGAAGTGATCTGTTTAGGGCAAATGTTTGCTACTTCGTTTTCATGCCCAATTATTATCGGGTTGAAGGATATTTTTTTCTTTAAGTTTGCATATGTACAGGTCTTGACTTGTGTATTTTTTAGTTCCCAAATAACTTCGTTACTTAACAAATAGAAATCAGCAGTAAAATACTTGTTAGAGAGTGTTGGAAATATGAGTATGTTCATATCAAATTTTAAACAAAGATTATCAGACACTTTTATCCAAAACTGGAATTATCGTATACAGGATTATTCGAGAGCTAAAACGTATTCACTTTTTTGTGTATTCTCGTATAAATCATATCTAGAAAATGTTCAAATAAGAAAATTTAGAGTAGCACTGTCTAGATTAAGAATGTCCTGCCATAGGTTACAAATAGAAGCGGGTCGTTGGCATAAGCCACACCGTATTCCTATTAATGAGCGCATATGTTGTATATGTGACATTTTAGAAGACGAATACCATTTTATATTGGAATGTACTTTATATAAAAAACTAAGAACAAACCTTATTAATCGATACTATTGGCAAAGACCAAATATTCCCAAATTTATAGAACTGTTGACATCAGAAAAGCTTTCTACTGTAAAGAATTTGGCTACTTATGTATTTGATGGTTTTATAATTCGAAATGACATATATTACAATCAATAAATACTAGTACTCTCCCAAGAGGTACTCTAACAACAATATTACTGTATGTGACACGTGGTATGTTTCTTTTTAAACAATTGTTTATAGTAAAACTTCTTTATTTACACTTTCCTGTTTTCATGGGATGACAGTAGGGTAAGTGTGAGGTTTGGTGCACCCTAGAAACCGGTTTAAACCCCCCAGTGGCCTTTGTTGCCACTGACCGTTCCAAGGCGGTAGCCCTATTGTCAACCCTTTTGTGTTTGTGATGTCGTTTGCATTTTTTATTTCTTTTGCCTTCTCGTTTGTCTGTTTGCGTGTTTGTTTTTGTGTTTTGTGGTTGACTGTCGTCCTTGAATGCTGCTTTCCTTGTCCGATATTTTTATATTTCCTTATACTGTTAGAAATAGCATAACTAAAACTGATTTAGAATGTTAGTATATTGTACAAAATTTGATACTATGTAATGTTTGTTACTGCCATCGACCTCTGCAATTGAAAATTGTATGTGTATCTGTATACTCATGGACCATATGGTCTACTGTATTTGTTGAATAAACTATATAACGTTAAATGTGTTGAAAATGACGTAAAACACCAAACAAACAAACTGTTATACTATCCTTGCCAAAAAACGCATATATCACGCTGTACACGCCGACTCTGGTCATCAGATGCTTTATAAAACCTGTAGAATGGTGATTGTATTCCATACAAAAAGAATACTGGTCATTTTGGAGTGAATAACAGGATTATATATCATCGAGAAGTGAGACAGCTTTATATTTTCACGAATGCTAAGCTTGACGGAAAGTATTGAAGTTTTATCATTTCGAGACTTTTTCACTGTAAATTAAAACAATTCTTAAAGTACTTGACACGTTTTCAAAAGCTACAGCTCTTAACATTTGTACCCATACTCATACACGCAGAGGCATCCTATTCGGCCAGCCGTGGTTATAAATCGCTTTTGTTTTTATATTATACATACACGATCATTTATGTGTTTTACTTATATTGCCTATTAAAACTGCCCTGTTTGTTAGAGATTACAACCTGGCGGGAATATCTTTATTTACACTGTCGTTTATTGGGATGACAATAGGGTAAGAGTGAGGTTTGATGCACCCTAGAAACCCCCAGCGGCTTTTTTTGCAACTGACCGTTCCAAGGCGGTAGCCCTATTGTCAACCCTTGTGTGTTTGTGATGTCTTATCTTGCCTTTTATTCATCTTTATATATAGTTGTTCTTTGTTTCTTTTCCGTGTTTGTGGTTGACTGTAGTCCTTGAATGCTACTTTTCTGTTTCCGTTTCGATATTTATATCTACTTGTAAAACCTAACCCCAACCCACTTACAATATGTGTTTGGGATGTGTATTCCTAAGTTTTATAACTCACACACAAACACACACACACACACACACAAATACACATTTGACATAGGTCGACATCGATCTCATTTGAACTGAGATTCTTCGCCAATCCCGGACAGCGATAAAATGAATTATATATGAACGGTGTTTAGATGAGCATTATCTATACGGAAACTAGTTAATATAATTTGAATGCATTTGATC
>JAWPHD010021994.1:0-26540 GCA_037043455.1 Cyrtodaria siliqua
ACTCACTCCCGCCTCTCCCGCCCCCCCCCCCCCCCACCGCTCCCCCTACCCCACCCCCCACCCCACCCCCACTTGAATTTTTTTTTTTTTTTTTTTACATATTTTTGTGTTGCTTTTGTCAATTCTTACACATATATGTTGCCCCCTCACCACCCCCCACCCCCACCGCCTCTCACCCAGCCCCACTTGATTTTTTTTATTGATTTTTTTACATATTTCTTTGTTGTTTTAGTCAATTCTTACATCCCCACTCAAACTCGATTTTTAGCTCTACTGATCAGAGATCAGCAGAGCTTATGCCGTGGTGCGGCGTCCGTCGTCCGTCTGTCTGTCTGTCTGTCTGTCCGTCTGTCTGTCCGGAAACTTTTTTTGTAGCGACTTCTCCTCTGAAAACTACTGAATGGATTTTCATGAAACTTTACAGAAATGTTGCCCATGAAGTCTAGTTGATCCTAGCAAAAGTTCATGTTGATGTGAAATCCAAGATGGCCGCCAGATCTAAAAAAGGTTTTAAAAAACAAGTTTGTAGCGACTTCTTCATGAAAACTATAAGTGATATTGATATGGGACTTTTTCTAAAATGATCAGCATGACATGATGTTGGTCCTTGTCGAAAATCGTTTTGATTCGACGTAAACATGGCTGCCAGCGGCCATCTTTGTTTACATAGAGTTATATAATGAAAACTTGTAGCGACTACTCCTCTGAAACTACTTGACGGATTTTCATGAAACTTCACAGGAATGTTGCTTTTGATGTCTAATTGATCCTAGCAAAATTTCAGGTCGGCCGGAAATTCAAGATGGCTGCCACGGCTAAAAATAATTTTTCAAAATACAAGTTTGTAGCGACTACTTCTTGAAAACTATAAGTGATATTGATATGGGTATTTTTGTAAAATGATCAGCATGACATGATGTTGGTCCTTGTCAAAAATCGTTTTGATTCAACGTTTAACATGGCTGCCAGCGGCCATCTTTGTTTACATACAGTTATATAGTAAAACTTGTAGCGACTACTCCTTTGAAACTACTTGACAGATTTTCATGAAACTGTACAGGAATGTTGCTCTTAATGTCTAATTGATCCTAGCAAAATTTCAGATCCGCCAGAAATTCAAGATGGCCGCCACAGCTAAAAATAGATTTTTAAAAAAGAAGTTTGTAGCGACTACGTCTTGAAAACTATAAGTGATATTGATATAGGACTTTTGGAAAATGATCAGCATGACATGATGGTTATCAGAGTCAAACATTATTTGATTTGACGTTAAACATGGCTATCAGTGGCCATCTTTGTTTACATAGAGTTATATGATGAAAACTTGTAGCGACTACTCCTTTGAAACTACATGACGGATTTTCATGAAACTTCACAGGAATGTTGCTCTTGATGTCTTATTGATCCTAGCAAAATTTCAGGTCGCCCGGAAATTCAAGATGGCTGCCATGGCTAAAATAGATTTTCAAAATACAAGTTTGTAGCGACTACTACTTGAAAACTATAAGTGATATTGATATTGGACTTTTTGTAAAATGATCAGCATGACATGATGTTGGTCCTTGTCAAAAATTGTTATGATTCAACGTTAACATGGCTGCCAGCGGCCATCTTTGTTTACATACAGTTATATAGTAAAAACTTGTAGCCACTAATCCTTTGAAACTACTTGGCAGATTTTCATGAAACTTTACAGGAATGTTGCTCTTAATGTTTAATTGATCCTAGCAAAATTTCAGATCGGCCAGAAATTCAAGATGGCCGCCACAGCTAAAATTAGATTTTTTAAAAAAGAAGTTTGTAGCGACTACGTCTTGAAAACTATAAGTGATATTGATATGGGACTTTTTGTAAAATGATCAGCATGACATGATGGTTATCAGAGTCAAACATTATTTGATTCGACGTTAAACATGGCTGTCAGCGGCCATCTACGTTTACATAGTTATATAATGAAAACTTGTAGCGACTATTCCTGTGAAACTACTTGACGGATTTTCATGAAACTTCACAGGAATGTTGCTCTTGATGTCTAATTGATCCTAGCAAAATTTCAGGTCGGCCGGAAATTCAAGATGGCCGCCACGGCTAAAAATAATTTTTCAAAAAACAAGTCTGTAGCGACTACTTCCTGAAATCAAAATCAATCAGTAGAGCTTCAAGGTCATTGACCTCTTGTTTAATCTTCATATTTTTGTGCTGTTTTGGTGAATTATTACATAGCTTCTTACACATATATGTTGCCCTCACACCCCCACTCCCCCCACCATCCACCACCGTCTTTCTCCCACCCCCACCCTGCACCCCACTTAAAACTCGATTTTTTTAAAAAAAAATACATATTTCTGTGTAGTTTTGGTCAATTCTTACACATAGTTATGTTGTGCTCCCAACCCCACCCCACATTGTTGTAGCCTTGTTTTCTGATGGTTTATACTAGCTATAAATTTATTATTCTCCGAAAAATCGAATAGTCGAGCTGCGCTGTTCTCCGACAGCTCTTGTATTATATCTGCTCAAAAGTTCGGTTTTTAAAAAAGAAGGTCAGGAAAACAAGTTTCAAGAAACTTTTGTAGACGTTTATTTTGATGCCTAAAAATGAAAATGTATATAAAAACAACAACATCAATATTGCCGTGTTTCCTTTCAAAGATTGCAATCAAAGTTCTGTTCCAAAATATTTTCAGCATTTAGATATCTATAGAAAATAGTTCTCTCCTGCATTTTGAGCAATATTCCTGTTTTTTCTTCAATTTATTGTGGTAAATAGGGCATTTACATAGTGGTTTCTTATTAATACAATAATTACTTCCTAAATTATTTTACTAGAATGCATTAGTAAGTATAGAAGCAAAATATAACTTTGAATTAATTTTCAATTAACAAATTAACTATTTAGACAAGGATCTGGTAGATTGTTTTAAAAATTTCTTAGCTTTTAGATGGAAGTAGTCTGAGGGTTTTCTATTTTTAATCACTAGATTATTATACTAGAGAGTTTGAATTTATTGTTAATGTTCTTGGTCAAGGCACTTTTTCTTAGCCTCGTTCGTTAGATGGGGACGTAAACCAGGCAGTCATAGTATCGGAGTCAGAAGAACCATAGGAATCTATTCGTCAGTAAGAGTAAGGCAGGTTTCCAGACTCCTGTGTATCACTCCTCTGTGGGGCGGCTCTAAATAATCTATGATGGGTAATGTGAGCTGTTAAACAACATTCAGTTGAATAGTAATTCTGAACAATAGCATAGCATTAGATTGATTGCCCAATCTTTCACGAGTTGAACGCCATAGAAATTAAACTTTGTTTGTTAGCATAAACTAAATTACTTGATTTGAAAGTCACAGAAATTAATTGTGATAATTGACACAGATTCAAGTTTACTCAGTTTTAGAGCTGTAGAAATTATATTTTGATTTTCAAAACAGATTCTAGATTACTCGGTTTTAAATTCATAGAAATTAAATTTTGATCATTAATACACACTGGTTTACACAGTTTGAAATCACTATACACATTAAATTGCAGTTCTTTAAAAATTACCCCCAACATTAACAACCACTTTCACCAGTGTTTAGCAAACCTTTTGCATGGTATTGACTAACTTCTTAATTTTAGAACTACTTTTTGTCTTAATTTTATTTAAAGCAACACAATTGTTTTGGGACTATTTTAGGAAGAAACCATTTAACAAACTGTAGTATACTTTCCATTTCTATAATTGGTATCATTAGTTTGAAATTAAGTCTAATTATGAATGTTTTGATAATTATAACCCCGTTTCACAAATATGCACCCGGTTCACAAAATGAAGTGGGTGCTATTTAAGAAATAAAATATTTCCAGCGGGTTTATATTGTCCCAGATAAAAACCTGGTGGGCGGGACTTGAAGACCATCGATACCAAGGGCCAATCAGCATTGAGTATTTTCATAAACCATGTTAGATATAGCTATCACACTGTCTTTTACGTCCTGTCGCGTCCAGTCCCATCCCTTTGCGTAACACATTTGCATTAGTTGCATCCAATGGATTGTTTCCAAACTTCATATACACAACAACTTCAGTGCCACAGATAAGCAGCGTATCTGCGTATTTCACTCAATTAAAATTGCCAAATACCCAATTAATTTCCCTGACATGCGTACCAGATACGCAAGCAATTTCCTTTTCACTCAAACATTTTAATTTTCGAGCGTATCGACAGTCAAAATGTTCAAATACAATGATTTCGTGCGTATTCCATTATTTACAAAAAGCAGATTTTACTTCCGGTGTTTAGCTTGACTGGGACGTTACATTATTATCGATAAAGTGGAGCAATAAAAGAGAACACTATATAGTTGAATATGGACGCTATACCAGTCTATACTATTGTGTAGTTGTCTGGGCGCTTTCTTGTTTACTTTTGAAAGCGTTTACATTGTGCAGACGATTAAAATGTCGAAACGGGGACGTAAACCGCCAAGCGAGTTACCGTTAAGAAACACTTCTGAAATTAATTATTGACAAACCACTGCCATGAAGAACAAGTCAATAAATCTCACATACAGACGGGTAAGTTACCTGGCTTGTTTTACATTTGATCCCCAAATCACCCTATTATTTTTGAAAATTTGAAATTCACTCAATTAATTTTAATTTCATGAGTGAAATACCCAATAGGTCCAAAAGTTATCTGGGGCACTGCAACTTATGACCTTATGTCCCTCTACATCACACATTATTGATTGCCTAATTTATTACAGAATTATGGCCCTTTCTTTGACTTAGAATTTTTTCACTTTAATATTGTATAACAAACTTCATATGGCTTTCACTTCAGATGTTTTTAAAGCGGGGCTATTCATCACCTTTAGTGATAGTTCTAGTTTAAAATATGATTGAAATGTTTCTTTTAAACATCATATACACAATATTATGTTTAAAAACAAATGCCTTATTTGTCTCCCTTGATAACTCTTCCCAAACAATCAGGTCCTGAACTGATTACTATAAATTGTCATTTGATTATTTTTCTTCGGTTGGTCTGTGGGAAGACACTTAACCCTTAACCCTCTAGGCACGAATATATTAGCCTTTGCGTCCATTGTAAACCCAGACCAGCCTGCGAGTAATTGTCAAATAAATGGAATGGTCTTAATTCAAAGAAAGAAATGTCCATTATATATATGTAGTGGGTTAAGGGTTAATTTCTTAGCCTAGTTTACATGTTTTGTTTAAACTTAAATGTTAAATTACATTAATCGAAATATAGCAAGCTGATTTGTTATGCTTATATTATGTATGCATGTAAAACAATAGGTTGCCATGGAAATAACACTTTTATTCATATTATCTTAAGCATGGTGATTTGAATATCACCATTGAAACTACTTGTCTGAACTGTTTTGGTGTTGTCATGGTGACTTACTATAATTATTTAACATTTTACTTATTGCAAGCGAAATTAACACTTGTCTCTATTATGAGATTGATTTTATGCATTGCATGGTTATTCACCCCACAAACATTTACTTGTTGCTATGGAAACTACTCGACACTTGTTGGTATAGTACCATATGCTTTGTAATACAACTATACATACTAGTACTATGGTGGTAACCAAGGAAACTGTACAAGTGGATATGGTGGTAACCATGGTGATTTGTACCATACATTATTTTTATTTGTTTCTATGCAAAGTACACTTAACTAGTTAGCGGTTAGTAATAACCATGAAATGTTAATTTGTTGCTATAGTGATGTATACATCACTGGTTGACATGGTGATTAGTTACACTTAATATTGTCATGTTACTATGGAAACTGCACTTGTTTTAGTGTGTCTGGTTTGTAACCATGGTGATTCTTTACACTTACACTGATTATTTAGGTTATGGGTCACTTAAAACTGGTGAGTACACCTAGTTCTCATGTCACGGTTTGTGTCGGGTAGATTTTTCCCCTCTTTTTTTTTTTTCCTTCTTTAAATAGGGCATATGGTGTAATTCCCCTATTAGATACTATTGACTATTAAAAAGTGTTTGAGTGTAAAACAGAGCATAGAAATACTAGAGTCGGCTGCAGGCTTTTGATGTTTGGAATGCTACGTACAGTGATAACATGCCTTCAGTTTGAGATTACGGATATCATGGATGTGTAATAGCAAATGACCATTTTAGCATTCAACTGAGAAAAGTTAAATAAACAGATTGCTGTTTTTGTGTATAAGACTGGGGGTATAATACTTTCTAAATAGTTTTTGGCAAATACACTGAAAGGAAAATGAAACGACATGGGAATTTCTGCTATATATTGTATGTACAATATGCTGCTGTTGTTTGAATGGTACATGGCTACGTGAGATCTTTCCTTTTGGAAAAAAGACTAAAACAACACATATTAACACAGCAAATAGTATTCCTGCAAAGTTTCATTTTTGACAGAGTACGTGTTTGGCGCAAACTTAGGATGCAACATTTTGCAAACTCTTTACGTTAAATACAGTACAGAACTGGCTCAATTTTTCAAAGCGGAACCTTTCTCTAACTAACTGCAACATTTTATTTTTACAAAACATCTTGGGATTTCCTTGGAATATATATGGAATTAAGTGTGCAGTATATACAATATATAGCGGAAATTCCCGTGTCGCGTTTCTTTTTCCTTTCAGTATACATACCTCATATGTTGTTTGTTATTTTTTTCAAATACAATTTATCAGGTATAACATAATAGTATTAAATGGACAAGCTGTGTAAAATTTATAGATTTAATTTATTAAATACAGGGAGTTCTTCTCCTTTTTTCATATTTTTTTTTAAAGAAGCTTATTCATGTTATTTGATTACAACATTATTTTATCTTTTAGTACAACACGTGGGGTGGCAAAACTGTCAACAAAAACTAAGTTCGGCAAATTCTATTAATACTATTATATGTGCCTTTAAAGTTCTTGGTCATATTCTAAAATTGCTATTACCGCCATGGAACCTAGGTGTGGCAGCTGCATTGCTAGAGCTTTAGGAGGAAGAAAGCAGTAATTAGAAACAAATGCCTGACAGTGCCTAAATAAAGACATAAGTAGATATCCTGCCTGGCTGATGTGTGGCAAGAAGGTTATGTCCTTAAAATGGTGATGGTTGAAAAAAACACACTAAACAATTCATGTTTGACTTCTATAATTATATATAGAAATCTGAGACTTCACTAATATAATATTTAAAACATTAATACAATACTTTGTTAAAATGGTTCAATCAGAAAAAAATTCTCTGATAGAGTTAAGAATTTTCATTTTATGAAAAATACCGTGACAGACTCTGACATGTAGAGCACCTAAGCAGGGTGGCTTTAAGTATTCTGTTTGATATTATACAGGGTCATGAGGATCACATGGTTTTAAAATGTCGCGAAAACTGGTGAAATTGTACCCATTTGGAGTGTATTTTTTTCTTTACTGTTAATTTATTGCTGTGTGCTTTTTTATGTTCACTGAGGCAAAGAGAACAGAATTTTCAGTATGTTATTGCATTTCTTCGTTTGTTGGTGAATGTACCGTTGTTCTGTTGATTATTTCGCCTCCGTTTCCAAAATGTTTTGTTTTGAAACAGTCACGTTCACCTTTGAAAACAGGTTCTGATCTTATAAATAAACAATTTAACGTTCATCCGCAAACTATAATTTATTTGCTGTGGAATAATGTACTAGAAAAACGCTCACTTTGTGACATATTGAAAGGAAAGAATCGTAATAAAGTAAATATAAAAAAAGCGCTTTAGCTATAAACAAGAAATTTTGAAAACATGTGATTCCCCACCCAGTTTTAGTTTGTTGTGTTTTTGTATATATATGTATCATTGTGACACTTGATTTTCAGTTTATTTTTGTCAGTGTATCAGTCACCAATTCTGTTCCAGTGCATGTTCCAGTGCATGTTTTGCTATTCACAATTCTTCATTGGTGTTCTGAATTTCGAGTCTTTTTGTTTTGGCCTGTATTTAAGCATGACTATATACATTGCAGTATGATATGACATACAAGGATCACTGCGTGTGTTTTTCTGTTGTCCTTGGGTGGTCACAATCATCTCTTGGAAAACATAGATTTACAGGAGGTCATATAGTAAATTTTGCGATCTCTGTTTACAGTCTCCTCAGAGTGAAACAATGACCAATCCAATGTTCTGAACATTCAACCATTTGATAATTGTACGTCACGTTTATAGAATTTGGTCACTTGTTATATAATTGGCATTACAAGGGGTTATGTTCCTATATTAAAACTCATGCAGCCTAAACCAGGGACTGAGATTTAGAATGTTGAGACTTAGAATGTTGAGACTTAGAATGTTGAGATATAGAATGTTGAGACTTAGAATGTTGAGATATAGAATGTTGAGACTTAGAATGTTGAGATTTAGAATGTTGAGACTTAGAATGTTGAGATTTAGAATGTTGAGACTTAGAAAGTTTAATGTTGAGATTTAGAATGTTGAGACCAACTTTAATGTGTGATAAATGCTATTCCCTCCCAGCCTGCCTGTAGACAATTTCTCTAACTAAAACCATTTTATTTAGTGACTGGCAGAATTTCAATTTCAAAAATGAAATGTGGTGCCCCCACTCGTCCCATATTTATTACAAAAAACAGATGAGAAAAGAAACAGTATATTTACCTTACCCTTCTTTAATAATATAATTGAAGGGTTCAGTGTGAGACTTGTAACTAGACAAAGGGACAGCTTTGCAGTGAACTCATGAATTGCTTACACTGTCAACTGAACCCTGTCAAGGAACACAAAATGAATACCAATTCTTGTTTTACTTTAGTTATCACAATTCTTCCCTTATTTGTTATCAGTTGGAATTTCATTTTCACAATTCTTCCCTTATTTGTTATCAGTTGGAATTTCATTTTCACTACTTTGCTCATCTTTCTAGAGTGTTTTATTCGGCAGCATATTTGTGCAGCAGTTGTGTATGTTTCCATGCTAATTATCTAGAAATGAATCAAGATATCATAGCCTTGCTTTTTGCTTTCTTTTATTTCATTTGTGGTAGTCAGTTTTGGAATTGGTGACAAAAATCTTGAGTTCCAGCCTAAATAACTAGACCACTGTATTAATAATGTGCATCCCTTTCTCGTAGTATTAAAAAGGAAAAGACTTTATTACATTTCTGTCATTTAAAGTGAAAGATTGGGATTTTTTAGTTGAAGAATATTCATAATCATTAAATATTAATAACTAACTCCGAACACAAAAATAACTAACTTTGAGGTTGAGTCATCGCATCAATAAAGAGTAGCTGACGTCAACGTCGTCTGCCGATAACGTTCAATAAAGTGAATAACTTCGATAGACGTGTTTGTTTTTTCACTCACTCGTATATGCTCATTTGTGAAAAGAACAACACATCTACCGTCTCATGAAGGATTTCACTATAATCGATTCCAGCAGTAAAATAATCTCTTTTAGTTCTAATGTTCTAAAGTGAGCACCCACTAACCATGTTGAGCACCATCTGGACGCTTAAAAATATGTAAGCATAGAACTAGAACTTCACCAGCCCATAATTACGCTGATATCTGACTCTGTGTCCGATTATAAAATTATTTGCTAATTATTTGTAGTGTATTTTGTAAAGTTTGTAAAGTTCTGCTACTGTTTTTATTTTGTAATAATAACTGATTTGCATGCTAGTTTTACTAACTTTTCAATTTGATTTAATAATTATTTTTTTACTTATAGATCACTGTCTTCATTTTTAAATAATTTGAAATATTAAAGTCACAACATTGTATCTAAATAAGTAGCGTCTCCGTGGCCGAATGGTTAACAATGTTGTGTTGTAAACCTTCGCCTCTCACTGCTACAGTACTGGTTCTACCCAGGAAAAGTGGGTGGTCTGCCTCTACCACAAAAACTTGACCATCATATATAACCTTTCCTGTGTTGAAAATGACGTAAAACACCTTACAAAGTATAGAAAAACGGAGGTGACTCTAATACTTCAGTTGTTGTGTTTCTATGGTTATTATGCTAATGTGTAGTTGTTTTAACTTTTGTGTGAGACTTAACCAGTATTTCTTGTTTCCTATGTAATGACAGAGCAATTTCAACATGTGGAAATTATTTTTTATTAATTTTTATTGATGCTTATCAATAAGCAAATGACGGTTATGGTTACACTTTGACAGCTTGCTTAAAAAATAACGGTAGAATAACATTAATTGCTTTTTCCATTTAAGAGGCTGGTAATTCAAAATTAAGCAACAATCCTCGAATGAGTCAAGTAACACAGCATCACATACATTTCAGGCAAACCTTCAGGACATGCAGGTGAAGGTTGGGGACATCGAGAAGGGCATGCTGGACGTTACAAATTCGCTGGATCGTGCGATGACAGAACTCAACCTCATGGACATCGCTAGTGGCGATCCAAAATGTCTGGAGACTCATATGAAGCGCTTAAACGTAAGGAAATGTACCTCTTTAAATCTTTAATTTTTTATAACTAAAATAAGGAAGGAAGATGAATGGGGAATGATTTTTTTTTTTTACTATTTCAGAATTTATTAAGGATAATTTATTGAATACAAATTGTTTCGAAAAACTTGTGTATCGCCAAATTGTGTTTTGAAAAATCAGGATATCTGTGTATCTCTGAGTTGAACAACTTCTATTTCTAGCTATTACAATCTGATGTGAAAGGTCAGGAGCGAGCCTCAAGAAAACTGAACAAGGCCTTGGCTGACATTCGGGCAAAGGGTGCTCCTGATGGCCCCCACATTAAGGGCGTACAGGAGGAGATGAATGAGATGTTACGCAGGGTACAAGCAGACTCCAGAGATAAGGAGGCCAAGATGCAGGAAAAACTAAGACAGGTAGGGTTATAATTACCTCCCTTAGACTGTTAGGTTATAATGACCCCACTTACTCAGACTGGTAGGGTTATAATTACCTCCCTTGGTTCTGGCGTAATCTACAACCTTAAATGTGAGATTGCACCATTGTTTTTCCTTCTTAGTTGTATATTAGGAACAATTTATGTCAACGGACAAACAATTACCATTTTTTTCCATACAAAGATTTTAAACACATACTTTTCAAAGATCTACCTTTCTTCAGTATAAAAAACAATGAAAAATAACAGAGGGTTATGTATCTAGCCTATCAGATGTATGACATCACATTCTGTTTTGACAGGCTGTGGAATGATTCACCCAATTTCTGCTTTTGCTTTCCTTTCAATGTTGATTATAAGACTAAGAAATGTTCCCACTACAGCATCCAAATGAATTAAAATCAAAAGTGTGCATTTTATGTACTGTTCTCTGATTACAACACGGAGGCACAAATCTTTTGATATATTTTCTCCTAAACAGGGGAAAAACTTTCATATATGAATACAGCCACCGCAATTCAGGATCCATAGTCATCATAGTCCATCAAACGTTCGGACATCAATGACACGTGCACCATTCAGTGCACCAATAAGATGTTGATAAAATGTTATAGTGGAAAATATTAACTGAAAACAGAACTTGAGTCAGACGCACCATTCGACACATTAATTAAGAAATAAAATAGTTCCAGCGGGTTTATATTGTGCGAGATCAAAACCTGGTGAGCTGGACTTGCAGATCATCGATACCAAGGGCCGCAGGCCCGCAGTTTCAATGTGTTTCAAGTCCCAACCACCAAGTTTTGATCTCGCATGCGGCCCTTGGTATCAATAATCTTCAAGTCCCGCCCACAAGGTTTTGATCTCGCACAATATAAACCCGCTGGAAATGTTTTATTTTTTATCTGACAGTATTTATGTATTTTATGAGCACATTTTCGAGAGATTGAACATAATACAAACACATAATACAAACACATTCTCACAACTTACATTGTACATCCATCTCTCAGCACCAATCATAATACAAACACATTCTCACAACTTACATTGTACATCCATCTCTCAGCATCAAACATAATACAAACACATTCTCACAACTTACATTGTACATCCATCTCTCAGCATCAAACATAATACAAACACATAATACAAACACATTCTTACAACTTACATTGTACATCCATCTCTCAGCACCAATCATAATACAAACACATTCTCACAACTTACATTGTACATCCATCTCTCAGCATCAAACATAATACAAACACATAATACAAACACATTCTCACAACTTACATTGTATATCCATCTCTCAGCATCAAACGTAATACAAACACATAATACAAACACATTCTCACAACTTACATTGTACATCCATCTCTCAGCACCAAACATAATACAAACACATTCTCACAACTTACATTGTACATCCATCTCTCAGCACCAATCATAATACAAACACATTCTCACAACTTACATTGTACATCCATCTCTCAGCATCAAACATAATACAAACACATAATACAAACACATTCTCACAACTTACATTGTATATCCATCTCTCAGCATCAAACATAATACAAACACATAATACAAACACATTCTCACAACTTACATTGTACATCCATCTCTCAGCATCAAACATAATACAAACACATAATACAAACACATTCTCACAACTTACATTGTACATCCATCTCTCAGCACCAATCATAATACAAACACATTCTCACAACTTACATTGTACATCCATCTCTCAGCACCAAACATAATACAAACACATTCTCACAACTTACATTGTACATCCTTCTCTCAGCACCAATCATAATACAAACACATTCTCACAACTTACATTGTACATCCATCTCTCAGCACCAAACATAATACAAACACATTCTCACAACTTACATTGTACATCCATCTCTCAGCATCAAACATAATACAAACACATTCTCACAACTTACATTGTACATCCATCTCTCAGCATCAAACATAATACAAACACATAATACAAACACATTCTCACAACTTACATTGTACATCCATCTCTCAGCACCAATCATAATACAAACACATTCTCACAACTTACATTGTACATCCATCTCTCAGCATCAAACATAATACAAACACATAATACAAACACATTCTCACAACGTACATTGTATATCCATCTCTCAGCATCAAACATAATACAAACACATAATACAAACACATTCTCACAACTTACATTGTACATCCATCTCTCAGCATCAAACATAATACAAACACATAATACAAACACATTCTCACAACTTACATTGTACATCCATCTCTCAGCACCAATCATAATACAAACACATTCTCACAACTTACACTGTACATCCATCTCTCAGCACAAAACATAATACAAACACATTCTCACAACTTACATTGTACATCCATCTCTCAGCATCAAACATAATACAAACACATAATACAAACACATTCTCACAACTTACATTGTATATCCATCTCTCAGCACCAATCATAATACAAACACATTCTAACAACTTACATTGTACATCCATCTCTCAGCATCAAACGTAATACAAACACATAATACAAACACATTCTCACAACTTACATTGTATATCCATCTCTCAGCACCAATCATAATACAAACACATTCTAACAACTTACATTGTTCATCCATCTCTCAGCATCAAACATGATACAAACACATTCTAACAACTTACATTGTACATCCATCTCTCAGCACCAAACATAATACAAACACATTCCAACAACTTACATTGTACATCCATCTCTCAGCATCAAACATAATACAAACACATTCTCACAACTTACATTGTACATCCATCTCTCAGCATCAAACATAATACAAACACATTCCAACAACTTACATTGTACATCCATCTCTCAGCATCAAACATAATACAAACACATTCTCACAACTTACATTGTACATCCATCTCTCAGCATCAAACATAATACAAACACATTCCAACAACTTACATTGTACATCCATCTCTCAGCATCAAACATAATACAAACACATTCTCACAACTTACATTGTACATCCATCTCTCAGCACCAAACATAATACAAACACATTCTAACAACTTACATTGTACATCCATCTCTCAGCATCAAACATAATACAAACACATTCTAACAACTTACATTTTACATCCATCTCTCAGCATCAAACATAATACAAACACATTCTAACAACTTACATTGTACATCCATCTCTCAGCACCAAACATAATACAAACACATTCTAACAACTTACATTGTACATCCATCTCTCAGCACCAAACATGATACAAACACATTCTCACAACTTACATTGTACATCCATCTCTCAGCATCAAACATAATACAAACACATTCTCACAACTTACATTGTACATCCATCTCTCAGCATCAAACATAATACAAACACATTCCAACAACTTACATTGTACATCCATCTCTCAGCATCAAACATAATACAAACACATTCCAACAACTTACATTGTACATCCATCTCTCAGCATCAAACATAATACAAACACATTCTCACAACTTACATTGTACATCCATCTCTCAGCATCAAACATAATACAAACACATTCCAACAACTTACATTGTACATCCATCTCTCAGCACCAAACATAATACAAACACATTCTAACAACTTACATTGTACATCCATCTCTCAGCATCAAACATAATACAAACACATTCTAACAACTTACATTGTACATCCATCTCTCAGCACCAAACATAATACAAACACATTCTAACAACTTACATTGTACATCCATCTCTCAGCACCAAATCTATCTCTCAGCACCAAACATAATACAAACACATTCTAACAACTTACATTGTACATCCATCTCTCAGCACCAAACATAATACAAACACATTCTAACAACTTACATTGTACATCCATCTCTCAGCATCAAACATAATACAAACACATTCCAACAACTTACATTGTACATCCATCTCTCAGCACCAAACATAATACAAACACATTCTAACAACTTACATTGTACATCCATCTCTCAGCATCAAACATAATACAAACACATTCCAACAACTTACATTGTACATCCATCTCTCAGCATCAAACATAATACAAACACATTCTCACAACTTACATTGTACATCCATCTCTCAGCACCAAACATGATACAAACACATTCTAACAACTTACATTGTACATCCATCTCTCAGAACCAAACGGAGAAAATATACAGCTTTATCGTGTGTCAAACAAGTTCAAATTTTTTGTTTGAACGTAACTTTGCCTTATAATAACCTAATCGTTGTTTTGGATGTTTTTCCGACGTTGAAAATCGTTTAAAATGATGTTAGATAATGGTTGAAGGACGTAACGTCAGAGGTTTATATAGCTTTTTTAAAAACACCTCAATACCCAGTCAGCATTGAGTATTTTCATAAAGCATGTTAGATATGATTATTCATGTTTGTTACCTGCAGGGCTGTGTGGCCTAGTAGATAGGGCAAGAGTGGATATTCTTGCATGTCGGACAATCTGTCATTTTACTAGGGCTAGATATTTCCATCTCACCCTAGGGTCGAGATAAAATTCTCGTGCGCACCAACATCCGGTATGCAGGAAAACATGCAAAACATTAGTAGCTGGCGGCGGTTACGCACAACATGTCTGTGATATGCAAGAAAAAGAATCTATCATGGGTATTCGGTTCAGATAGGGAATCCCAAACCTTGGTATAAATGTTTTAATCGGAACCTTGGCAGAGTCTCGGTTCAGATAAAAAACTCTTATACCTCGGGTTGGAATACCTTATCTTCACCGGATACCCATGAAAGATTCTTATGATCTATTTTATAGTAAGAGTATGGCAGGTTCCATATATCCTATGTAATACTGTCCTTTCTCTCTCTCTGGGGCAGCTCTAAATAACCTAAACATTTTGTTGTTGAGCCATTATACAACCTTTAATTCATCTTTGTTACCAGGTGAAGCGGTTTGTCGGCGAGGTTGACGACATGTTACAGTGGATAAACGAACTGAGAACAGAACTCAAGTCTGGCATACCATTTGGAGCTCTCCCCGACACTGCCAAAGAACAGTTTGAAAAATTCCAGGTATTTTAGTTAATATTGTTTTTGTTGTTTTTCCTTCAAAAATGATATGTAAATACGTCTAAAACACCTCTACTGTACAAGCATATAAATAAAAATATAAAATTCAACAACAGATCGCAGTAATTGTTCATGTTGCTGCCAGAAGAATAGTCCTCTTCCTTGCATAATTCCCTTTGATCTTTTGAAAATATTTTTTTTTTAAGTAAATCTAGTTCACAGTAAATGGTTCTAAACTATAATGATCTATTTTGACAACAGTGATGTAAAAATAATGTCACACAGCACTAACACAAAATGATTTTAACCAATTTTTCTTTGCCTAAATATCTCCCCTTTACCTAAAATCAGAAAAAAGGTATAAATGAAGCTTAGTGTGTTGTTGTTTTTAGAAATTGTTTTGTCCCAGATTTGCCAATGGATTCTCCTATAATCACGTACAACAGATTTGTATACAATCAACTACTAAAGTATTTGCCCATTGCTGTTTGAGCGCCACCTTACTACTTCAATATTTGTCCATTGTTATAGGAGCGTCATCAACAGCTTCAGAACCGCGAAGAGCCAGCCGCGGCACTGTTGGAGAAGGGACAAGAACTCATTGATGCATGTCCACCCGAGGATGTGCTGCAGATCTCAGACAGGATGAGGAAACTCAAGGATATTCTCGCTGACACCAAAGACAGAGCACAGAAACGAAAGGTATGATAGCATTTGTTAAAGGTGCTTAAAATTGTCCAGTTGTCAGTGAGAATAGTTAGAGTGACGAGTTCTGGAAGTTGTATCACCGTTAGTGGACATGCCATATCCGCAGGATCTCTCGGGCGGCTTCAGCCTCGAGTGTAATCCAGAAGATATGGCATATCCAGAAGAGGTGATGCAAGCTTCCAGAACACTTACTCTAGTCATGATCCTTTTATTATATACCTTAATTTATTTTGTATCGATTGTAACAAAAGTTCTCTGAAAATCACTCTCAGTGTCTTCCTGGGTAAAACCAGTTCTAAGCAAATGCAGATAAAGTGTCTTGCTCAGGGACGCAACACATTATAGTCTTGGTGGGGGTCAACCCGCGACTTCGATCATGGGTCCAATGCTCTACCACTAGACCACATCACTCCACTTCATAAGACGGCTTATTAAAGTGACACTGTCCGTAAGTAAGCAGATATTGAGCATAACCAAATAACCGTCTGACTTTTATTCAGTGAAATGTTTACATGAAAACATGAGCATAGACCCTTAGAAGTCTGTAGTAATACATTCGTGAGTTTTAAAAAAAAGGCTTTAATTATTATTTGTAAATAAAGTTGGACCCACCATGTTTACCTTTTCTGCGATCACGTGACTTCCATTAGCGCATTAGTTTTTGACCATAGTATGTATTTCCTTATATGTATAGCCCGGTTAGCTCAGTCGGGAGCGGTGTCGACTTACTTTATTTACGCTCACGCTCACTATTATTATCGCGAGTGTAATTTTAGTTGGGGCTGCGAGTTCAAACACCTGAAGCGGTTTCTCTTTTTTTTTGTACCGCGATTGAATTCCGTCAAACAATCCTGCCTTTAATTAGTAAATATTCAGTAATGTTTGGTGTGTATTGTTTGCGAACAAAATTAGTGTGTGTTTTATAAGCTAAAAGTTATGGACATTGTCCCTTTAAATAGTATAGACTAATTTGTTTTCGCACATAGGCGACATCGTCTGCGTCTGTGTCATACAACGTGCAGTTGGTTTACACATGGTACATGATGTCGATGCCGCCATCATACAATGTATGTAGTATAATGACACAGAATCAGAATCTGTATAGCGACACGGAATCAGAACCTGTATAGTGACACAGAATCACAATCTGTATAGTGACACGGAATCAGAATCTGTATAGTGACATGGAGTCAGAATCTGTATAGTGACACAGAATCAGAATCTGTATAGTGACACGGAATCAGAATCTGTATAGTGACATGGAGTCAGAATCTGTATAGTGACACGGAATCAGAACCTGTATTGTGACATGGAATCAGAATCTGTATAGTGACATGGAGTCAGAATCTGTATAGTGACATGGAGTCAGAATCTGTATAGTGACACGGAATCAGAATCTGTATAGTGACATGGAATCAGAACCTGTATTGTGACATGGAATCAGAATTTGTATAGTGACATGGAATCAGAATCTGTATAGTGACACGGAATCAGAATCTGTATAGTGACATGGAATCAGAACCTGTATTGTGACATGGAATCAGAAGTTGTATAGTGACACGGAATTAGAATATGTATTGTGACACAGAATCAGAATCTACACAGAATCAGAATCTGTATACCGGTAGTGACAAAGAATTAGAAAATTCTAGTAGCAATACAAGTATTTGTATTCCAATGTAAGAACAAATGAAGGTACACATTATTTTGACATAAGGTAAATCGCAAGCTCTTCAGCTCCGCCGAAAGAGTTTGTTCGAAGTAATACAAATGCAATAACTTGTAATATTCCTCCTAACTCTCACCACAGGACAAGATGGACGAACACCTCCACAACATTGACGAGTTCCACGGCACGCTGAAGAACTTTACGGACTGGCTGAACAATGCGGAGATCACGATGCGGGGATTTAAATACCCGAGCAAGATTGTCCACAGAGTTGAAAAGCAGATGGAAGACCATCATGTGAGTGTGGAAATGCCTTGTATTGTTACACATTTAAACCTGTAATTATAATGGACGACTTCTAAAAAATGCAAATTCAGCATTTTGTAAACATAAATTAAATACGTGAAAGATACAAGTGGAAATATTGTACTATGTTTGTAGTTGGTTACAGCAAATTGAAATATGTCTGGAGTTTTTAAAAATTAAATGTTTGATTTAAATGTATTCTATTTCAAAGATAAAATAATTTACAGATGTTACATACATTAAATAAATCATTAATGGATTGGTGTGGAAGCAAAATACTTGTAGAGATCCTATAAATTCCATAACATTTTTAAGCGCATCGTAGGTTTAATTTCAAGAATAACTTATTTTAAATTTTAATTATGAGAAAAGTAATGCACATGGTTGTCTTTGCTTCTCCCCTTGCTAGGGTGAATCCTTTCTTCTCTCTAATCCCTTTTCTCCCTTACACCTGCTATACCTATTTGCTTTCGCTGCCAACAATTTTCCTAGTTGACTCCCTTATCTCCACTTATCCACAGGTAATAATTTTGAAAAAATAAATTTTAATTGCAGAAGCTGAAGGCCGAGTTAGATGCACAGATAGAGAAGATGAGAAGTCTAGATAGAACGGGAACCTTCCTTAAATACTTTGGTCGCAAGCAGGATACCATCTATATAAAGAACTTGCTGGTTGGTATCCGGCTCAGGTGGAAGAAATTGCTTAGACGTACTGATGAGAGGGGCAGATTGTTCAAGCAGGCTTATAAAGAAGACAAGAGGGTAAGACTATGACATGGCACTGTTTTTATGTGCCCCAAGGGTGGCATATAGTAATCTTATCGTCCAACTGTTAGTTCTTCCGTCCGTCAGAAACAATCGTGTTTCAGTCATAACTTTGAGAGTACTGAAGGGTATTTCATGAAACTTCACACAAAAGTTAATCACAATGAGAAAATTTGTCAGGCGCAAGAATCAGGTCCGTACCTCAAAGGTCAAGATCACACTTAGAGGTCAAAGTTCAAATTACTAAAAATCGCTTTTCGGGGGTCATTTGTCACTTACTGGTGACATTTCTTGTTGTCACCTGCTTAGCACACTATCATACAGATTTGACTGACATTATGACAAGCTACATACATAAATGGGATGTGGGGGTATTATCAACATGTGCAGCAGACAGGAAAACTTCCAAAACCTTCTGATAATGTTATGAAACCTTTCGTCTTTATATTTATCAAATGGACCCTTCTTTTCTTTATATTGGTTCATACTAAACAGTTTATAGTGTTGAAAAGAACAAACAAATTGCCACTAACTGTTCAAAGGATGTACCCCTGTTGTCCACCCTTTTATGTTTTTGTTATCCCATACTTTACTTCTAAATAAGTAATGTAGTTGTTTGTTTTGAATGCGTGTTTTTGGTTGACTGCATTTTATGATTTCAACTTTACCATTTTCAATCTACTTTTAATGTGAATGATTTCAGAACAGTATGATGGTATTCTCAGAGAAAAGAAAAGTTCACCCAAAGACACTAAAAACTACCCAAAGCGTTTGAACAAGGGATATGCAATCCTTTGACATAAACACTCGATAATCAGTCACAATTCATGTTAAACTGCTCTGATAACCAGTCGCCATTTAAAACAAAATGTGCAACCATTAAGGACACATTTCCCAATGCTACTTGGTCATTGAAAAAGCATGGGACGCTTGAATATTTACAGCCAGCACGCTTCATGGCTGATCAACTCAGGTATATAAATTGAGGCCCGCTCTTAGTTTTTAGCTCTACTGTTCAGAGATCAGCAGAGCTTATGCCGTGGTGCGGCGTCCGGCGTCCGTCGTCCGTCTGTCTGTCCGTAAACTTTTATTTGTAGCGACAACTCCTCTGAAACTACTGGATGGATATTCATGAAACTTTACAGAAATGTTGCCCATAAAGTCTAGTTGATCCTAGCAAAAATTCATGTTGATGTGAAATCCATGATGGCCGCCAAAGCTAAAAATAGAGTTTTAAAATACAAGTTTGTAGCGACTACTTCTTGAAAACTATAAGTGATATTGATATGGAACTTTTTCTAAAATGATCAGCATGACATGATGTTGATCCTTGTCAAAAATCATTTTGATTCAACGTTAAACATGGCTGCCAGCGGCCATCTTTGTTTACATAGAGTTATATAGTAAAAACTTGTAGCGACTACTCCTCTGAAACTACTTGACGGATTGTCATGAAACTTTACAGGAATGTTGTTCTTGATGTCTAATTGATCCTACCAAAATTTCAGATCTGCCAGAAATTCAAGGTGGCCGTCACAGCTAAAAATAGATTTTTAAAAAATAAGTTTGTAGCGACTACTTCTTGAAAACTATAAGTGATATTGATATGGGACTTTTTCTAAAATGATCAGCATGACATGATGTTGATCCTTGTGGAAAATTATTTTGATTCGACTTTAAACATGGCTGCCAGTGGCCATCTTTGGTTACATAGAGTTATATAGTAAACACTTGTAGCGACTACTCCTCTGAAACTACTTGACGGATGTTCAAGAAACTTCACAGGAATGTTGCTCTTGATGTCTAGTTGATCCTAGAAAAATTTCAGGTCGGCCAGAAATTCAAGATGGCCGCCACAGCTAAAAATAGATTTAAAATAAATAAGTTTGTAGCGACTACTTCTTCAAAACTATAAGAGATATTGATATGGGACTTTTTCTAAAATGATCAGTATGACATGGTGTTGGTCCTTGTCGAAAATCGTTTTGATTTGACGTTAAACATGGCTACCAGCGGCCATCTTTGTTTACATAGAGTTATATAATGAAAACTTGTAGCGACTACTCCTCTGAAACTACTTGACGGATTTTCATGAAACTTCACAGGAATGTTGCTCGTAATGGCTAATTGATCCTAGCAAAATTTCAGGTCGGCCGGAAATTTAAGATTGCCGCCACGGTTAAAAATAGATTTTCAAAAAACAAGTCTGTAGCGACTACTTCCTGAAATCAAAATCAATCAGTAGAGCTTCAAGGTCATTGACCTCTTGTTTATTTGTATATCATTGCTATATTGAGGGTAAGAATAGCTTAACAACACTTTGTAATTTACTTTAATGAAGAAATATCTGTTCATAATTTAGCTTTTGAATACAAAACTTATCTGGTATTTCTTAATTGTTTTTAGACGAAAATCAGAGCACAACACAATAAATATACAACATTATTTAATGTGTTATTATGTGTACTGGTCACAAATGCTTTATTGGGTGGGCCTCATAATCTGAAGACAAATAAAATATCACGCTCATGAAATTGTATGGCTAACAGTGATTTACAGTTACCTATAGAAATTCTCCACCCTACCCCCACCCACCCACCCCCAAATACAATAGGCTTGAAATATGTCCTTAAACAGATGATATACTTTTGCAAAATTCAAAAAGTCAGTACAGTTTATCCTGCATTATAGAAAAACTAACGGGATGCCGTGAGTTTTACAAAAAACAAGATTGCCGTGTCCCTTTAAATAAAGATATAAAAATCGAACAGGAAAAGCCGCATTCAAGGACGACAGTCAACCACAAACACACACAGAAACAAAGAACAAATTTAAAGATGAATAAAAGGCCAAATAAGACATCACAAACACAAAAGGGTTGACAATAGGGCTACCGCCTGGGAATGGTCAGTGGCAAAAAAGGCTGCTGTGGGGCTTCAACCATGTTCTAGGGTGCACCAAACCTCACACGTATCCTACTGTCAACCCAATAAAATGGGACAGTGTAAATAAAGTAATCCCTGCCATGAACTATTCTCTAACCAACAAGGCATTATCAATAGGCAATATAGGTAAACCACAAAGATGCTCGTGTATATATAAATACAAAAAAAACATTGCCTAAAAAGCCACAAAGAAGGTACTCAATGACTTGGCAGAAGTCAGAGCAACAAGAGAATAAACCATAAAGTCTGATTAAAAGAACCTTAACATGAATTTATATTGGAAAACTTGACATAGTCTTTATTAAATATGTATAATATGTTTTCTTTACAGTTCTATGATTCCTGGAAGTCACTGTGTGACTGGTTAGATGAGAGTTCTGTCAAACTGGCCAAGTTTATGTCGCCGAGCTATGCATCCAAGCAAGATATTGATGAACTAAAGGTTGGTAGTGTATTATAATGTATAGGTTGGAGCAAACAAGGTCGGAGCAGGGGTATACATGTATGTTACACAAATGTTGCATATTTGGATTACCTGACTGGGAATGGGTATTTTTTATACAAATATATATTAGTATAAAGGCTTACTGTTAACAATGTTGAGTCATGATATGCAAATATATTCACCTTTTAAATATCATGTAATCAACTACCGTTTCACAAAGCGAAGTGGGGTCTTATAATCTAAGAATCACACTGTAAGTAACATTCCATCCTGTCCCATCCCGTGGCGCAACAAACTTTTATTACTTGCATTCTGAAACAGTTTCCGATGAATTGTTCCCAAACTTCATATACACATAATAACCACTGATGACATTATGTCACTCTACATCACGCATTGTTAATTGCCTAATTTATTACAGAATTGTGGCCCTTTATTTCTACTCTAATATTGCATAATGAACTTCATGTAGCTTTCACTTCATAAGTTTTCAAAGCGGGGGTATTCATCACCTTCATTGATAGTTGATAATTATGTAAAAACTACATGCTTATGAAACATATTGCATTAGAGCAGAATCACCTATTTCTCAATCATTTCAATAACTAACCAACATCTGATAGAGGATTAATTTACATCAATTTTATAACAGTAATGCACCCATCATTGTTTTTCCCCACCAGTCTGTGCCTGCGAATTAGATAGCAGTCATCGACTGGTAGGCTCGAATGCCCAGTAAGAGGTGGAATGCCCAACAAGGGCTGGAATGCCCGGTAGTCTGGAATGCCCAGTAGTAGGCTGGAATGCCCAGTAAGGTCTGGAATGCCCAGTAGGCTGGAATGCCCAGTAAGGTCTGGAATGCCCAGTAGGCTGGAATGCTACTAGTTATTGGAAGTTAGAGTGTGGCAGGACATGCTACAAAACAAATTGAGTATGGTCTCATCTCATTAGTTGATTCAACCAACTCGATGAGACCAGACTCTATTTATTCAAATTTCTTCACGAGGAATGTAATGGTAAATAAAGAGACCTTGGCCTGTGAAATAGACCAATAATTTTGACTTTTGTCTTATTCCACAGGATGGGCTATATACATAAAGCGTCTTAGTAAAGTCTTCGTTAATTTTCTTTTTTAGTAAAAATTTATGTTTGTATCCATACAGAATGCAAAACTGGCCTAAAATACATGCAAATTAACTGATAATTGATGAAATCTTTAAAACAGGAAAAGTTTCATAGAAAAGTTTTTTAGCAATTTTTATGCAAAAATCATGTTTTCCCAAGATGCTTTATGAAAGGGCCCCAGGTGTGGGAAAACGATGATATGTGCATTGTATCTCCAAGCTGCTTTAAGTACCGGTCATTATATCAGCATGTTTATTGTGATTACTGGCATGTAGATTTTTTAAAGACATATAATCAGAAGGAAATTTAAAAAATTGAATATAACCAAAATTGATAGTAGGAACTTGTATATTTAAAGTAAGCAAACAGCCAACTTCAACAACAAAGATTTATTTAATGTGTTAATCGTATGTAAGGATAATGAATTTATGCCTATTAATTACATACATTGCCATTCAATATGTTTCAAGCCATTTTTGATTATCAGTTAAATGTGTAAGTTAGGCCAAGCGCATGGACATAAAAGGCTCAAACTTTGACACCATATATTACAAACTCTAGCAGCAATTGACACTTGAGACTTTAAAGTAACATAACTGCTGAATTTCAAAAACAAAGGTCATCGTTTTTAGCACATATATGATGTTTCATATATGCCTTTAAAAGATAGATAAATTTACAGAACAGATTCTTTATTATACAAATACATCAGAATACCTGTGTGGCGGATGATTTTTGAGTCGGTCAGTCATAATTCAAATAAAAAGCGGTTAGGAAGTTATGAACACAATATGTTGATCTTTTACTAAACTATTAGTGTAAGATGTTGATAAGCAGTGTGTTTTTAAGAATAAAAGTAATTTATTTGTTTGCTTTGACCAGTAGTTGGCATTACGTTGTCCGAGTATTAACTTTCATACCCCATCCAACCCCTTCTCCAAGAAGCGAAAACGGGGTTGGCTGGGGTATGAAATAAAACCTTAATTTTGGCTTAAAAAGTTTGCATATTGTAAAATTAAAACATTTAATATGTATTTTAAACAAGTTATCGCATTTTTTTCAGTAAAAAAATGTTTTTAAACGCATTTTATTGTGGAAGTATATGTTATAAAATTCTGCTAATATAATCTTTTCCATCACTTAATGGAATTAAGGCGGGACCAGGTAATGGTTAACAGTAACATAGTGTAAAGATTACTTGGAATATGCATTATTTGGCTGTTTACATCCTTTAATGTTAAAAAAACTTCTGATTATATCTCTTTAAAATACGGGTATGTTGAAACTTGATAATCTAGTCTCTTTTCTCATGTAAAATAGGTTGTGGGTCTTCAACGGTATACTTCAGTTTAGTTTCATTATTCTTATGTTCTTCCTTTTTATCAGTTTTGCTTTAATACCTTCGTTTATCACATAACTTACGGTGTGGGGGTGGAATAACACCATTTTATATTTTCGATATTTACTAGTTATATTAGTATGCAAATAAGCCTAGTATGCACTGTCAACAAAAATAATTGAAAGTGACTATGATCCAGTTCCCACGGTTTATGTCGGTTTTGCCTGTTAAAGTGACAAGCAAAATGTAATAAAAGGCGATATGTGAGTTATGTGATAAATAGAATCTTAACATTCGTTCTCATTCATTATTGAATTTATTAAACTCGTTAGCAAAAACGATATAATGCTTGGCAAAAGCCTCGCATTATATCATTTTGCCAACTCGTTCAATAAATTAAATAATGAATGAATAATCGTGAAAGATCCTCTATATATTTGGATATGCTACTAAGATTTCAAGCATGTTTCATTTCCTGTAATTATGTTATCAACTAACTACTCATTTTACTTTTGTAATACTGTTCTCCAGTTTCTCTCTGTTCTCCAATTACTGTCTGTTCTGTTAATAATTCATTTAAAACGTATATGTTCATTGCTTTACTAGGCTTTGCGTCCTACTGATATACTTTCATTTCAGGGTTCTATAAATAGCTTAACCATGTTACTATATATAGCTTTTGAAGCATGTTACTATATATAGCTTTTGAAGCATGTTACTATATTTAGCTTTTATTGTTTCTATCAATAGGGTGACACAGCTACTAGTCTAGAGGTATATAATATTGGTGTGTGAGTGGCTAGCTTAAAAGCTTTCCCATTCCCTACCTTACCCTACCTTTCACATTCTCTACCTTACCCTATCTTTCACATTCTCTACCTTAACCTACCTTACCCTACCTTTCCCATTCTCTACCTTGCCCCATCTTTCCCTTCTCTACTTTTCCCATGTTTTCTTTTCCCTTTTCCATTCCAGGTCCGTATTAAAACAATTAATGCATTATTTTAGCTACCTCTAATGCATTAATTGTTATAATTATAAACATAAACATGTTCATGAAACAAAACATGGTCAGAGAACTTTAAGCTTGCAACAAAACATGATCGGAGAACTTTAAGCTTGAAACAAAACATGGTCGGAGAACTTTAAGCTTGTAACAAAACATGATCGGAGAACTTTAAGCTTGAAACAAAACATGGTCGGAGAACTTTAAGCTTGCAACAAAACATGATCGGAGAAC